>PVKU01007786.1:22282-82440 GCA_004027475.1 Anoura caudifer
AAAGAACCACCATCCCTTTTTATATGATCAAGCTTGTGGTATGGTCAAAAGTCTACATGAAGTGATTCTTAGAGCCTTTCCAAACCTGTGGACTAGAATAAAATTCAGGCAGATATCCAAAACCTGCCTAATCTAGCCATGACTTTTATAGCAAATTCCAAATTGTTTTCAAAGACAGTTCTGGAATCCTTGTAGATGTGAGTCTACCCATGTAGTTTTTAATTCCATTTTCATAAATGGTCTAAAGGACTGACTTCTGACCATGTCAATCTGGCTAATCAGTTAGCTTGTACCCTAAAAGATGACATCAGAAAAAAGATAATTAAAAAGGAGAGGGGCTTCTGGCCAAGATGGAAATATAGGTAGATACTCTTCACTTCCTCATACAACCAAAAGAATGAAAACAACCAATTTAAAAACCAACCAGAACTACCAGAAAACCAAACTGTATGGAAATCTGACAGCCAAGGAGTTAAAGAAGAAACATTCATCCAGACTGGTAGGAAGGGTGGAAACAGTCAGCTGAGGTGGAGAGGATGCACAGATGAGTGGCTGATGGCCCAGGCAGGGGTGTTGGGCTGGGTAGGTCTCACATTCATGTGTGGATAAACCAGGAGGAACAACTGGGGAGTGAAACAAACTGTGCAACCCAGAGTTTCAGCATGGGAAGATAAACCCTCAGAACCTCTCACTGTAAAAACATGAGGAAGTTGCAATGGGAGAAACTGCCAGCTTCACAGGAGGGTCTGTTGGAGGGGCCCATGGGGTCCTAGAACATATATAAGCCCACCCACTCTGGAATCAGCACCAGGGCAGTACCTGAAAGGGCATAATTTGCTTGTGGGAAATGGGGGAAAGGACTGAAAACAGGCTGAGAGCTCAGCAAGCGGCATTGTTCTTCTGACCCCTCCCTTACACTGTGTCACAGCTCACTGAAGTGTGTTGCTTTGACCTGGTGTATACATAAGTCTCCACCCCTTATGTAACAAGTGCTCGAAGACAAATATGGCCCAAATTAAAGAGCAGATAAAAACTCCAGGAAAAGAATTAAGCATGAGGAGACTTCTGGCCAAGATGGAGGCGTAGGTTGATACACTTTGCTTCCTTGCACAACTAAAAGGACAACAAACTTAAAGACAAAACAACCAGAACTGCCAGAAAATCGAACTGTATGTAAGTCTGACAACCAAGGAGTTACAAAAGAAACATTCATCCAGACTGGTAGGAGGGGTGGAGATGGACAGCCAGGGCAGAGAGAATGGGTAGCAAGGTGGTGGCTGGTGGACCAGGTGGTCCCACGTTCGAGTGTGGATAAACCAGGAGGAACAACTACAGAGAGAGAGAGACCATGTGACCCATGTTTCCAGCATGGAAAAAGAAAGTCACAGAACCTCTGGCTGTAAAATCCGTAGGGGTTCCAGCAGTGGGAGAAACTACCAGCTTCACAGTAGAGTTCACTGGAGAGACCGATAGGGAGGGTCCTAGAACATACACAAAACCACCTACCTGAGAATCAACACGAGAAGAGCCCAAATAACTTGTGGGTAGTGGGGGAAGCGACTGAGAGCCGAGCAAGAGCTAAGCAAGTGGCCTTCTTTCCTCTCTGACCCCTCCCTCACATACAGCACCACAGTACAGCTAAATGGGTTGCCCCAACTTGGCAATACCTAAGTCTCCTCCCATTACAGGTGGACCAACACCAAATATGACCCAAATGAAAGAACAGATCAAAAGCCCAGAAAAAAGAACTAAGCGAGGAGGAGATAGCCAATCTATCAGATGCAGTGTTCTAAACACTGGTAATCAGGATGCTCACAGAAATGATTGATTACGGCTGCAAAGTAAAGAAGTGAAAGCTATACAAAGTGAAATAAAGAAAAATATATAGGGAACAAACAGTGAAGGGAAGGAAACTGGGACTCAATTCAACAATTTGGAACAAAAGGGAGAAATAAACATTCAACCACAACAGAAGAAGAATCAAGAATTTTAAAAAATGAGGAGAGGCTTAGGAACCTCTCAGACAACTTTAAACATTCCAATATCTGAATTACAAGAGTACCAGAAGGAGAAGATGAAGAGCAACAAGTGGAAAAGTTATGTGAACAAGTAATAAATGAGAACTTCCCCAATCTGGCAAAGGAAATAGACTTTCAGGAAGTCCAGGAAGCTCAGAGAGTCCCAAAGAAGTTGGACCCAAGGAGGAACACACCAAGGCACATCATAATTACATTAGCCAAGATTAAAATGAAGGAGAGAATTCTAGAAGCAGCAAGGGATAAAGGTAGAGTCACCTACAAAGGAGTTCCCATCAGACTGTCAGCTGATTTCTCAAAAGAGACCTTCCAGGCAAGAAGGGGCTGGAAAGAAGTATTCCAAGTCGTGAAAGTCAAGGTCCTACATCCAAGATTGCTCTATCCAGCAAAGCTGGCATTTAGACTGGAAGAGCAGATAAAGTACTTCCCAGATAAGGTCAAGTAAAAGGAGTTCATCATTACCAAGCCCTTATTATATGAAATGTTAAGGGGACTTAGAAATAAGATCAAAACTATGAACAGTAAAATGGCAACAAACTCACAACTATCAACAACTGAACCTAAAAAAATGATCTAAGCGAACAAGTAGAACAGGAATGGAATCACAGAAATGGAGATCACATGGAGGGTTAGCAGGGGCGGGGAGAATGGGAGAAAAGGCACATGGAATAAGAATCGTAATTTGTAGGTACACGATGGACATGGGGAGGGTAAGAATAGTACATGAAATGAGGAAGCCAAAGAACTTATATGTATGACTCATTGACATGAACTAAGGGGTGGTAATGCTGGAGGGAATGGGGGTACTGGGCAGAGAGGGATTAAGGGTAGGAGAAAAATGAGACAACTGTAATAGCATATTCAGTAAAATATACTAAAAAAAAAAAAAAGAAAGGAATTCCTACCTTTTGCAACAGCATTGATGGAACTGGAGACTATTATGCTAAATGAAACAAACCAGTTAGTGTAAGACAAATGCCATATGATCTCACTTATAAGAGGAGTTTTATGAACAAAATAAACTAATGAGAAAAACAGAACCACAGGCAAAGAATCATGGAATAGGCTGACAGCTGTAAGAGGGGAGGGGGAAGAGGGGCTGATTGAAAGCAGGTGAAGGAATTAGTCAAACAACATACACAAACGACCCATGGACGTGGACAATGTTGTGGGGACTGATTTTGATGGGAAGGTGGGGTGGTGGGGTGCAAAGGGGGAAAAAGTAAAACAACCATAATATCAAAAACAATAAAATAATTTTAAAAGGAACAATAAATTTCTTTCACAGATTCACTTTCATCATCTAGATCAGTCTTAGGAAAGAACACATATGGAAGTGAGTAAATGGAAATTGATACTCTTTAAATTATCCTTGCTCTTTTTTCCTTTTGAAGTCTTGTTGTTATAATGCTTTGCATACCTAGGTTTAACGACTGCTCTAAAGAGTATTGTAAAGGCACTGTTTAAAGAAAGCTAAAATCTCTATTTGTACCCAGCCAAGTCCAGACTTTTCAATAACTAAATGAATAGATGAATATAAAGATATATATGTGTGTATAAACATATTTTAGATAGTCTGATAGATTCTTTTATCATCAATTAACTTTTAATTAATCATGACATAATTTCTATGTAAATTTGTTCATGGTTTTATTAGACTAAATATAACATAGTAAGATTGTGTTCTGTCATTAATTGTAGTATTGCTCAATCTAGGGTCTATAGGTCCTTAGGGATCCACAGATCCATTCCCAACAATGTATAAACTCTCAGGTCTGAGAAATTCTGATTAATAGACTTAGTCATTAAGTGTTTACGTCATCAGAGCCCATCTCATCTGGGTCAAATTACAGCTTCCCACTTACTAGCTGTGGATCCTTGGGCAAGCTGCCTTCCATCTCTGAATCCCAATAGTTTCTTCTGTAAAATGAGATACATGATGTGCTGTAAAATGCCCACTTCCTCTTTGGTTGAATTAATTAAGAGAAACACTTCATTCACCCACAAAATCAGTAAGTTGAAAATATTATTTCAGAATAACAGAAAATCCTTGTAATCCTGATGTTTGGAATCTGGGTACAATTAAAGAAGTATAATCTACAATACTTCAGCCATAATTATTCTACTTTTCTTAGTCACCATGATCAAACTTTTTCCATGATTTAAAGAATGAGAAAATTTTATTGTTAAAAGCAAATTAGTCTGGTAGCTAGAATATAATTTTGTTTTTTTAAATAGAAGAAATATATTTACTTTTATGATGAAATTTAGTGAAGATTAACTTTAATTGGAATGAGTTGTTTATGATATGATTTGACAAAATGGGTTTTAACTATCAATATGGATTTTTATTAAATCAAACTCTCTAGAGGTTCAAAATGTTCTAATGATAGGAAATTTTCCAGAAGAAATACCTTAGCAAAAAATATGGAGCACATGGGAAAAGAAAATATTAAAGTGTTAATAAAACTTTGTTTTGTGGGAAAAAGGGAGAATATTTTGGCGCTATGGTAAACACTGTTTACTTCTAATTTAGACTCAATTGTTACTGTACAAAGGCTGCAAGCAATTGATGAATAGACTTCCTAGCAATATTCAGGTCAAAACCACCTTTCTTTAGGCCAGTTGGTATGCAATTAAAGCAAATTTAATATACTACAAGGTAGAGTGTGCTGGGTGATATTTAAGAGAAGAAAGCAGGAAATAAATTTGGGGTTTTTCTCATATCCTCTGTATTATCCAGGTTTGACTGTCTACTGTAACAAGCTATCTCTAAATCTCACCAGCTTAACACATTTCTCATTCACATCACGTCTCACCAGGAAGTGGTAGACTCTGCTCTTTACATTTATCAGGAACCTATGCTCCTGGCATGTAGCTCCACCAACTTCTAAGGTCCTGGAGTTTTCCACAGGATTTTTCTGCAGCCAGTTATCAGAGAAATAGAAAAAAGATCTGCAGTATCTTGTCCAAGGGCTTAGAGGCCAGCCTAGGACAGCACACATCACTTAGGCCCACAGTAATGGGCCAGAACTTGGACTATTCGCCCGAACTCATAAGGAGTTAGAAATGTAGTCCAGGAGTGCACCAAAAAAAGAAAACACCGACATTGGTCAACAACTGGCTGGGCTCTGCCGATTCTCCACAGAAATTCAAAAGACTGGGTTCAATTTCACATATTCTTGCTGATGTGTTAATGACATTACTTTTGTAAATGTTAGATTCACACACTACTTTTATTTAATCATAATTGACATTCATTAATTTTTAACTCCATGAAACTGAGTAATCTTGTATACATGGTGACTTAATTCTGTTGTAAAGAAATTGAGTTATTTAGCCCTGGCTGGTGTAGCTCAGTGGATTGAGCGCGGGCCTGTGAACCAAAAGATTGTGGTTTGATTCCCAGTCAGGGCACATGCCTGGGTTGCAGGACAGTTCCTGACAGTTCCTGGCAGGGGATGGATGAGAGGCAACCATACGTTGATGTTTCTCTCCCTCTCCTTCCCTTCCCCTCTAAAGATAAATAAATAAAATCTTTTAAAAAAAGAAAGAAAGTAATGAATATTTCACTGTTAAAAAAAGAAATTGAGTTATTTATAATAGAACCAATTAAAAAATTGCCAACATGATAAATTTGAATGTTTTTAATTCCAATTTCCTAAAAAATTCCACAAAGAGTAAATAGTTTTGCATAGCACCCAAGTAAACAAATATCAAAATTTTGAGGTTCATAATGAAAATTACAATCAATAAACAAAAATTGCATAGATCTTCTCACCAACAAATTACTAATTTATAGGTAATAAGATACAAATTTTATGATGACAATAACTAACAAGAAAGAAACATCACCCAAACCCTGGTAATGTAATATTGTCCTGTCTTAAAATGCTACTGACTTCTAAATATTCTTCAACCTTCTATTCTATTATTTATCATATGTTAAAGCCTGGCCTATTGTTTTGTATTTTCAAAACACCCATATCAAAAATTTTAAGTTTCTTATTCTCTCAAAATTGTAGTTACTAAAGCTCATATAGTGCCACTTCTATTTTAATTGATGCTGCATTACAGGCATTTGAGATTTAAATTATTAAATTTCCACTCTTAATAATATTTTTTTCTCTGAGAGAGATTGGGCAAATGCTGTTTGTCCAAAATGCTAATATTTGTTTATCAGAAGATCCAGGATGTCTGGAGCTGAAGTTTCAGATCTCAGCTTTTCAAAAGTGAAATAATCATGACCACGTGTCCTAAGCAGAAAAGTATATGCTAGCTCTAGCTGGTGTAGCTCAGTGGATTGAGTGCAGGCCTGTGAACCAAAGGATCACGGTTCGATCCCCAGTCAGGGCACATGCCTGGGTTGCAGGCCACTTCCCAGCAAGGGATGCACAAGAGGCAACCATACATTGATATTTCTCTCCCTCTTTCCCTCTCTCCTTCCCTTCCCCTCTAAAGATAAATAAATAAAATGTTTTTTAAAAAAGTATATGCTTTACCCAAGGTTCAAACATTAATTAGGCCACAGTCCTTTCTACCCAGAAATTTTCAAGCATTAAAATAATGTAACTATTATGTCATGTCAATAAACTGATGAACATCAGTAATGCTTATACTGACATTAAAGGTGACCATATTATTTCACCACAAACATAAATACCAGTGCATCTGTACTGTAATCTATCTCCTACAACCCTTTAAATATTTTTCTGTATTTGCACTCTACCCTCTACCTCAAAGTCTTACAGTTTCTGATTTGGTTCTAATTGAAACTCTTCCACATACTATCAGTTTAGTCCTCAACAAGACATTAATAGTAATTGGATTAGCATTAAATTCCTTGCCTATAAAACAGGGATAATTAGATTTAATTTATTTTTTGCTTCAATAGTCTTAGCTTTGCTTTACATAATTATTTTGACTTTCATAGAAATTTAAGAATTTCATTACATCTCTTCATTACAACTTAACTATAACAGTTTTGTCTTTTTAATGACCAGAAATGCATTTTTCAATGTCAAGGTTTAAATTTATCTTCCTTCTATAGAGTCTTATATGAGTACTATTCCATGTGGCACCATCAAAATCAATGGGCAATGCACACAAGCTAGATCATAAAGAAGTATATGGGGCAAAAGTTAGTCACTTTCCTATTAGTGCTTATCTAATCCTGACAAGAAAAAATTGTTCATGCATAAGAGAATTTTGGTATTTTAAGTTAAATCTTTAATCCATATATTGGTTGTGGGCTGTCAGTATTGAAGTCCCATGAGATAGAGCACCATTAGCAAACCGAGGCACCTCTCCATCTGGATGTGTTGCTGGCCTTTTGTCACAGATGTCAGATTCAGGAGCTAGTGGTTATAGTCCAGTCCAGAACAGGAGGGGCAAACTCCAAAGCTTTATAAGCATAAATCAGATATCACTTCTGTTTCTGAAACTACAATAGCTCTCAACCACATTTAGAATAAAACTAAACTCTTTTCCATAGTCTATAAGGTCCTTCATGATCTAACTCCTCCTATACTCAATCTCTCAACCTTTTAATATGCTTCCACATCACTTGTTCACTTTCTAACTGCCATATATGCCAAGCTTGTTCCAACAACAGAGACCCTAAACTTGTTGGTCCCTCTCCTCCATCTAAAGTTCTTTTCCCATAGATATTCAAACGATGATGTCTTCCCAAAATGTAGGTCTTAGTTTAAATATCACCTCTTTAGAGAAGTTACTTACCCACTCTTTATTTTCATCATAGCCTGCATCCTTATAAAAACATTTTTTATTGCTATAATGTGTTAGAATATACATGTTTATTTTAAAAAGCTATTCTGAGATGTGAATTGTTACATGAAGGTAGATTTGCACCTTATTTCCTAATAATGGAACACACAGAGTCTGGGTTAAAACAGAGAAGATCAAGATTCTACAGTCTCCAATTCTCTCCTAAATGGCACCATCCTCATACACTCATGTTCACAAACACAGACAAATGCCACTAATTTGATTATTCAGTCAACTAACTTGTATTAAGTAGTGTTTACTATGTGCAGGGACTGTGTAAGGTATGGGACAGTGGGATTAAACTAAGATTATAAAATATAGTAGTGCAGGGGCTCACCATCTTCTGAGGGAAGAGGATTGGTAAAGGAGTAATTGCAGCAGCATAACAGAGCTATAGCAAGGATGTGAACTGGGCAGAAAAAAAGCAAGGGTTCATCTGCTTAATGTGATCAGGGAATGCATCCAGTAGATGAAGATATTTGTACAAAATCCTGAAGAGAGTGTTTGAAAGATTGCCAAGTCAAGAAATGCACTGAAGCTGGAAGGGAGATTTGTGAGGATCAAAAGAAACTGCATTTTACAGGGACTCGCAAGAAGCCAGACACAGATAGAGCACAGGTGTGTTCATGTAGGAAAGACAATGCACAAGTGTAGAAGAGCTATTTGTCAACACTGATGGTCACTTAGTGAGGGGCTGCAATTCCTTCTTGTACAAGATTTTAATATCCTTGGGCCCTGCTCATGCTATTAGATTGCTAGTGTGACAGTCATTATGACAAACCAAAAGCATCCTCATTCTTGGTAGCCAGTTTCCTATGTGGTGGCCAATCATCCAGACTTGCTATTCATACCTTGTATAATCTCATTTTACATTGTACAACAGTTTGTGTGACCAACAGCACAAAGCAGAAATGATAAACTGCCCTGTGGAAGTTGGATTATAAGAGATTATGGAGTTGGTCTTGGTCTCTCTCTCTCTCTCTCTCACACACACACACACACACAATTCAATCACTCCCAGCCCTATGGAACTTGAAATCTTTTCAACAGCCACATGAGTAACCTTGAACCAGATTCTTCTGCCCATGTGGATGAAAGGTAGCCCTGGCCAACAGCCTGACTGTCCTCATTAGAGCCAGAACCACCCATCTAAGCAATTCTGATTCCTGTTCCATTGTAGCTCATAGGAGATAATGAACATTTGTTCTTTTAAGCTGCTAAATTAGGGTATAATTTATCAGGTAACAATAGATAGGAATGCACTACTCATTTCCAAATGCCCCATAGGGGACCAGTGTGGATACCAAGTGAAACCAAAGGTCTATGCTAAGGGCTTAAGACTTTTCACTATAGGAAGTGAGGAATCATGGATAGAGTTTAAGCAAGAGATTTTGATTTATGCTTTAAGAGTTTGGAATTATGCTTTTTGCCTTGAACAGAGTATCTTCCATTCCCTTCCTTTGTCCTTCATTATTGCATTTTCATCTACCTCTAAAATGCCTAACAAACTACATGGCATTTGTTCTCTTGTTTCCTTTCTGCCCAGACCATGAGCTTCCTGCAAACAAAATGGATTCTTACTTATTTATAAACCATCTTTTTGTGTGGGTTCCTGGAATCCTACTGAGCATGGTAAGAGGCACTCAGTACCTGTTTGTGATTCATTGAATGATAGGAGGTAGGCAAACCTGAAGAAAGGGAGTTGGTCTAGCAGCCTATTACTTTAATTCACTGGAGAAGTAACAAAGGAATCAGAGATGACAGAGAATAAGAAAGCAGAAATTAGTCATTTTATACACACACACATTTATAGTTAGTTTCACAGATGTAATCATCTATTGAAAAACCTAAACCTTGGTACTGCCTATTTGCATGGTCACAGCTCTTAAGCAGAGATAAAAGGAGGAGATTCCAGTAGCTGGTGGAGTTTGGCAGAATCCAGTAATATTAATTAAGTTTGTTGTTACAAACAACAATAAAAATGACAAACAATAAAATTAAATGACTAATAACAATTTTTCTCACTCTTTCAAATATGATGAGTTTATTTACACTAGACTAATATAAGCCATTTGATGTTATACAGAAATAAACTCTTTGTCTACATAGAGTGATGAATACACAGCTACAAAGAAAGATACTTTATATTCACTACAAGGTATCACAGTGGCTGAATTAAACAATAATGAAAGTGTAAGCAAATAACAAAGTGATGTCAATTGAAAGCCTTTTTATACACAAAATATCTTTACCAGAGATTCTGAATACATTCTGGAGCACTTGATAAAATGTACAAAAATCTGTTTTAAAATAAATATCCTAAGAAAGTGTAAATATTTACTCATTCAAATCTAAGAGCAGAGAGGAAATTGTATCAACATATAGAACATGGAGGTACCACAAGAATCACCTAAGCATCTCATCATTCAAAATAATGTTTGCCAAAAGGTGTCTAAGTACCCAAAATGTATTCCATGCTTTTTCTTTTCTTCTTCTTTTTTTTGTCTGCAGTGCTTCCAATAAATAAATGAGATACCTGGTTTCATGATCTACCTAAAGTTTTTATCTATATATTTTCTTCCATTTCAAAACAGTACTTCAGTTGAAATCCTTGTTTTGTCTTTAAAACCCCCAAATTAATGCTCACTTCTTTGTTACATAAAAGCAGCTCTTGTTTTGCCAACTTGGCCTTGAGTTTCATTTTCTATTTTAATTTCGTATACACACACACACACACACACACACACACAGAAACTGGCAGCCTAAGGTGATACTAAGCAATCAACCATACTTTGTGAAAAATATTATTGCAAAGGATATTTCTTTTTTCATTGTTTGTTCCCTAATAAATATAAATTATTATACTTATTGATATAAATAATATAATTTGTTACATTTAAAGTATAATTACAAATATTTAAATCTATATAATGGTTTTAGTTTAGGAATATGACAGAGAAAAGGGTAATTTCTTAGAAATTATCTATGCAGAAGAATTAAAGTGATCTCTTAAGAATTTTGATTATTGATTAAAATATTAGTTACTTTTATTGCATTTTTCATCACAACTGCATTGATGAGATATTTTTTTCCTCAATGATAAATTGCCATGCAGATGCAGAGAGAAAAAAAGAATTTGAAATCGTGATTAGAAATCTTTATTTAGGTTGTTCCTTTCCAGTTTTTTTTTTTTTTTTTCAAAATAGAAGCAGCTAAATACTTTTTCTAACTAGAAATAATTTCTAGTTGCTTTTTTTCCCAGAAATAACAATAAAGCTGTGGATGAATCCCATGCCTTATTTTATTGCTGGAATGAACTGGAGTTGTGCAGAGTCTTCCCATTAATTGGAATGTTATTTGTTTTATTTTATTTAAAAATTTATTTTACACACATGCAATTCAATTTGTTTACTTTTACAACTAATAATTCCAAAGGCTTACCTTGTTTGTTGGTATAACATCTTTATTATTTCAAATCAAAACATCGTATGTTCTAGCCCAATATGATGATGCAACATAATTTAGTTCCTCTTTGTAGCCGAAACTCAGTAACTTGTTTCATCCCAATGATTCCAGAGACATCTCTTAGGTTCCACTCCCTCCTGCTTGCCCATGGTATGTTCTGTTTGGAGCCTGCTATAAATGATTTCACAGTCCTCCTTCCTTTTCAACTTGCAAATCGAAGGGATGTTCTCGTATGCAGCATACTTATTATTGTTGTTCTTATTTCTGCAGGAACAGACAAGTTGGGGATTGTGGGGATAGAGAGAGCTCTCTGACAACCTAGTTGCCCTGCATGCCTCATCATGGAAGTTTGCTTTAGAACTCAGACGACTAACGTCTTCAAAGAGCAGTTCTACTCCATACCCTTCCTATTCCAACTCACAGTTACTGGAGTTGTCGGGAAGCCCAATGTTCAAGATAGCATTTTTCCCCCCAAATACACTGTCTTACGATTTAAGAAAATGCTTTTAGGCATGGTCTCCTGTGTTTAATTTCCAATTCTTGGGCTTTTTCCTACACCTCTTTGTTGTGCAGTCTGGTGGCGACTCTTCATTTACCAAGGGCATTTGCTCAGGGGATTTCTGGAGCTCTGCATCCTGCCACCAGCTCCCATCACATTGGATGCCTTCATCAACTTGGTTAACCAGAGCTAACCAGGTGGCGGAGAGAATGGCCCTCTTGGAGTAGCTGTTCTACTCTTACTTCCTCTTCATCCAGCTCCCTATGCTGTGCCAACTTTTTCACTGTTCCCTTTCTATTTCCTTCTGGTGATGACTCAGGGGACCACTCCAGCTCTGTATCCTGCCACCAGCTCACTTCACACTGGATGGCTTCATTAACTTTGTTAAGCAGCAGTGGAGGGATGGCAGCGGTCTCACTCTCCTACTTTCCTACTTCCTCTTTGTACACTTTCTCAGGGGAGCAGTCTTCATCCTCATGAAGGTTGTGGAGCATATACCCACTGTCACGGGAACTCTGAAATCCCATGGTGCTGCACCTGTCGAAGTTCCGTTCGAGTGCCTTTGGTTCTCATTTGTTCCCTCATAGCTACTGTAGTGCCAAAATCACGCTGGATTGTGACACTCAGGGAATACAGGCCTTTAGTTAGGCATAGTGGGCAAAGGGGGTTGGGGCACAAGGTGGCCGGGATACTCATTGGGCAGCACTGAATGTAAAGCACAGATTTCCATTTCTGGATACTACCCTAGGAACTGAGAATGGATCATAGGCAGGATTCTGGTACCAGAAACTTGGGTAAAGCTGTTTTATTACTATGTGGGCAAAAAGAAAGTATGCACCATATCACTTTAGAAGCTGCAAAAAATATTTTTAAAGCTGTGAAAATCAGCACGGTTTCCAGAAACCCTTTGCTGAATCAGAATAAATGTGGAATGTTTCTGCAGGCTCAAATCAGCTCAGTACGTCTTTGCTGCAGACATCAGGTGCGTACTTTGAGCAAACATTTCCATGTTTACTTGTCAAATTTTCATACTGACCAGGAAATTGGATGTATAGGAACATTCTTATTTCTGTGATAAGCAAAATCTCAGTAGCTCTCATATTTACCTATTTACCCAACATTAGACATTTGACTCTCAACAAATTTATGTGAAAATATAAATTGCATGGCCAGCAAAATATATGACCAGGGTAATCTACAATTATTTTAAAATTGTGTATGCTTTAATAACTTTTCTTCTCTCTGGTAAAAGCATTTGCTTTTACTAGAGATGGCCAAACCTAGCTAAAAATTGTAGAGTGGGAAAATATAAATTGCAGGATTTCTGTATCTTTTCTCCCTTCAATTCTAATTTCAGTCTGCTTTCCTCTTATTTTTTTTTTAGCATCTTTCCCTTAAGGATTAAGTTTTCTTGCTCCAGGTTCTTCCTTTTTCCTTATTCTTTCTTTCTTTCTTTTTTTTTTTTTTAAAGAAGATTTTATTTATTTAGTTTTAGACAGAGGGCAAGGTTGGGAGAAAGAGAGGGAGAGAAACATCAATATGTGGTTGCCTCTCACATGCCCCCTACTGGGGACCTGGCCAACAACCCAGGCATTCGCCCTCACTGGGAATTGAACTGGCAACCCTTTGGTTCACAGCCTGCGCTCAATCCACTGAGCTACACCAGCCAGGGCAAAAAATGTAATTTTTTTTAATTGTGTGCCTAAATTGAAATAATTTATTTAGAAATTGTCTGATTGTAAATTTTTCAGTATTGGTATAAAGCTGAAGGTTTGGGGTGTTGAGTGTTTGGATTGGTTGGTTGTTCACAGGCTTTGCTGCTGTCATAAGTTTGTTTGGTTTGCTACTGCCCTGATGCTAAGCAATTCGCACATATTTTAAATTTGCAACAATTCTATAAGTATCAGCCTCAGAATACAGATACTGAAATTACAATGTAGGAAAGTCAATATATTTTCCAAGTTTTCCTACTTATTAGTTAATAGGATTCAAGTGGATAGTCAAAGGATAATGATTTTAAGCTTTTCTCATGCTTAGTGACCAAGTCAATAAGCTTTTAATGTCTTACTTTAGAGGTCAATTGTTTACCCTCAGGCCCTGGGCTGCATTTGACACTATTTTGCACCTCCCTGTCTGGCTCCAATAGAGATTTCTAGTTTTCCAGCCCACTCCTGCTCTATCTGTACACTACATTCCTGGCCTTTGCTGGACTGTGCCTTCCTTGGACTTATGCTCTTCCTTGGACACATGCTCTTCCTTGGACTACATGAAACTTACATTAATTGTGTATGTTGTACAATTACTTAAAACAAGACAATGTGAGTAACCATCACTCCCAACTCAAAATTGTGATTTTGCATTCTGCAGTTTGTTACCCATGGTCAGCTATAGTCCAAAAATATCTTGTGGAAAATTACAGAAATGAACAATTTATAAGTTTTAAATTGTGGGCTCTTTTGATGAAATCTCACACCGTCCATGTCTGTCCTGCCTGGATTATGAATCAGCTCTTTGTCCAGAGTATCCAGGCTGTATAAGCTACCTGCCTATTAAGCATTTAGTTGCCATCTTTGTTGTCAATCAGGATTGTCTTGGTAGCATTGTGTTCCAGTAACCCATGCTTCACTTAATAACAGCCCCAATGCACAACAGCAGTGATTCTGGCAATTCAGATATGCCTAAGAGATGCCAGAGAGTGCTTCCTTTAAGTGAAAAGATATGTCTATTTTGCAGAAATGTTGCATATATAGGTTTCGGTACTTTCCAAGGTTTCAGGCATTCCTGTGGACTACTGTATTGCTGAGTTCAGAGAAAATGGTTTCATCTGCAATGGGGGAAGGGGGTCTAACTTTGCCTTACACAATCCTTTAATTAATCCTTTTGTTTTTAAGCCCTTACCCTTCATTTTGAACCTTGACAGGAACCCAGGGCCTCTAAATCCTGAGACATTCCAGGTTTCTGATGAGAAAATAATTTTCTCCTCTAACAGCAGTTAAATTCAGCTCCCAGCCCACCTTTTAAGTCTTAGACAACAAATCTACCTTCTTTCCAACCTCTCATTTGGTTTCTTCTCCTCTTCTGTTCTCTTTGTCTTTGTGGGTCTTTACTGCCACTGCCACCACCTCCTTGATTCTTTTTCAGTAGGGTTTCTAGATGAACGAAAACCATCTGGATATTTAACTTGTTATATTTTATTGGAAGTCTAAAATGTTTCTTCTTCTTCTTTCTTCTTCTTCTCCTCCTCCTCCTCCTCCTCCTCCTCCTCCTCCTCCTCCTTCTTCTTTCTCGTAGGAAAGTAATCAGCTTAGTGGGAAAAATCCTGGACATTGGAGTCAGATTCCCCATCTTATTCAAGTCAGGGAACAGAGAGAAAATGGAAACATTTGTATAGGACACTGGGGTAAGCAACAAGACTGAAGTAGATTGTCCCTGCACTCAATGCTATCTGGTGTCACAGCACACAGGACCCACACAGTGGCTGGGCTGCCAAGCTCTGAGTATCAGCAAGGTTTGAATCCTGTTTTGCTTGGTAGCTTCATGGCCTTGAGCAGGTTAACCTCTCTCAAGTTTCATTTGTAAACATGAGAATTATAATTCCCACTTCTTAGTATTTCTTTGAGAATCACAGGGGCTAACATATTTGAAAGGGAAAGTGCAATGTGTACACACAGTAAGTCAACAATTGTCCTTCCATCATAATTCTCCCAGCAAACCACACCTTGCAGTGCAGGTACTCACATATTTGTCAAGCAAATGCCTGAGGTGGACATCATTGTAGTACAATAGGGAATGATTTAGGGTCAGGGCATCTTGTATACCAGAGAGCAGCATTAAGCGACTGGGCAGAGGGAAGGAGGGGGCCAGTAGGTTAAATGACCTTGTAACTTTCTCTGGATTCAAGTGGGGACAAGTGTCATTTGCTATTGGAAATCATTTGATTTGAGGCTTTCAGAAGGAGTAAAATAGGCTGCAGGTGTCAGGGAACAGTCTAGTGCCCTGTTTCTCAGCTGAAATAGCTGAGGTGGTTAGTTACAGAAATTTTCTTTGTTTTGCAATAGATTTATCTCTGTTCTGCTTAACCTTTACCTCCACATTATTCTTTTCTTGAAGAATAATCTGTTTACAACTTCTCAAGTTTACAATTCTTCCCAGGGCCAGGGACATTACCCTTTTTCTCACTTAATATTTGGGGTGCACATCTTTACACTTAAAACTGAAAATACGGTCACACTGAAACAGAATGTGTTTGGCATAACCCAAAGGCAAATGAGATGGCTCCTGAATTTCACCACGATGTAAAAACAACAACAACAACAACAACAACAGGGAAGGAGCTTGAAGAATGTTAAACTCATGTAGTTAGTAATTTATACAACCTTTCTCTTTTAATTTTCCTCAACTTCCTCTTTTCCTCTTTGGTTCATTTTATCTCTACGGAGCTCTTCTTTTTTGCTTTTTTTTTTTTTTCCATTAAAAAAAGGCCACAGAAATTAAAAACGGGCAAATTAGAAGGGAGGACATGCAACAAGTCAATTTTTTTTTGCCTCTAATCCTGTGGGTAGTCCAGAGAGCAGGTGAACCCCTTATCTCAGTGGGGTTACCTACCCAGAGGCCTGCCAATCCCCCCTTGAAAGCATTTCCCAATTCTTCTGGTGAAACCTCCTTCCACTCCTATTCCCTCAGCTGTCAGGAAATCCTGGAGCAGTTTTGCCCCGGAGCCGTATGTGTTTTTAATAATCAGGGACTGCGCTGAGTTTTAATTTTTAAAACTTTTATTTATATACTTTACATAAATAAAATGACCACTTTAGGGGCCTGCCGCAAAACCCAGGTTTGCAGATTTCCGCTCTGGGCAGGCCAAAGGCAATGCGGTTTCCAACAGTTCGCTCTCCAAAGAATAACCCAGAGAGGATGTGCATAACTTGCTGGCTTAAAAACTGAGAGCGGGACGGGTCCTTGTGCCTCATCCTAGGGGTACCTGTGTGTGGGACAAGGGAGGGCATTCTGAGCTTGAGGGCGCTTTCCCTGGAAACCGTGGGTTGCGCATTGCACCAAGGGATTAGATTTCTTGCAGGGCCGCAGTCACCACCCGCAAGGGCGCTGTGAGACCTGCCCCCCCCGCCCCGCCCCCATCTCCTCCAGCTTGTTGCTTCCCGGTGGCTCCAGGTCGGTTTTTCCCGGCGACTCTGGTGTGACTTCCAAACTCCTAGGCTCCGCGCTCTTCTCGAAATTTGCCCCCGCCTCCCGCCTGCTCCCCTCGGGCCCAGGAAGTCTCCAGCACCCCAGTTGTCGTCTGAAAAGTCCACTCGGAGGCTGTAGGTCGCAGAGCCTGCTAGGGGTGGGGGCAGCTATCGGCGATGAAGCCGTCTTGGCTGCAATGCCGCAAAGTCACTGGTGCCGGAGGACTCGGGGGACCCCTGCCCGGGTCCTCACCGGCTCGGGGAGCCGGCACAGCCCGCAGGCCTTACGTGGCCCCCGGCCCGCGGGGCGCTCTTGGGGGCCGGGGTTGCCGGGCGCTGTCCTCGGGCGGCTGCGGCGAGTATAAGACCCACTTCGCGGCCTCGGTGGCCGACCCGGAGAGGTTCTGGGGCAAAGCTGCAGAGCAGATCAGCTGGTACAAGCCCTGGACCAAAACCCTGGAGAACAGATATCCTTCCACCAGCTGGTGAGTGACTCCTTCGCCAATCCCGATCTCTTGGCTTGATGTTCCCTGCACTGGGAGCCTGGAGTTCTATTAGAAACGAAAATCGAGACTGGAGATGTGTGCTCAGATCTTTCAATTTGTGTTTAATTTCAGTTTCATAGATCTGTTGCCTTCTCTTGAGGGATTCAGTTATCTATTGAGTCCAATTTCCTATAGACAGATTTACTTGTATGTCAGGGCTCTACTTGGCACTGGGATGTTAAACCAACTAAAATAAGGGCCTATGTCCAGGGACAGCACAGTCCAGGGTGGGAGAAAGCTATGTAAACGAATGCAAGCAGTTTCTTAAACTAGGGAAGCATTGCTAAGTAGCCCCGGGGAAGAAGAGGGTAGAGGAAAGACTTCAACAAAATCTCACGTAAGCATGGCTTGGGAGGATAGTTAGGTCTTCTCCAAGTCCAGGTGGACCTAATTATTACAGAGCAGGAGATGGAAAACAGGTTGAAATTTGATAGTGGTTGTGAATAACGGGTGTTACCTGGAGAGGTGGGAGAGGGCACTGCCAGTCAGGGACAGGATCTGGAAGGGTTTTATGTGTCAGGGCAAGTAGCTTGCATTAGGTCCATAGTCCTGCTTTGTATAGGAGATTGCAGTATGGAGTGCCCAGAAAGAATGCACATATAGGCCAGGGGGTGCTAGAAATCATGGTAGAAATAACAGGTTTTCTCCTAGAGTTGCCATTATAAGTTGTTATAGACATTATTTGTATATTACAACAGAGATATATTATAGAATAAATGCTAAAGTTGCTAGAATATTAAGGGTGAGGCACAGTCTGTGAGAACTGAGTTGTGGCTGATTTTTGGGCTATATGCCTAGCTTTTAAGAGTGTGGTTGCTCTCATTTCCCAGACATTAGGGAGAGTTGTGTCTTGTAAAAGCTTAAGAAATACTGCAATAAGGTTTGCCATTGCCATTTCTAAGTACCCAGCAGTGAGACAGGGGAAAATGACATGGTAATATCCACATCTGACAAATGCCGCCTTGCTGAGGACAGAGAACCTGGAATGGGGAAGGGCAAGTTGACCAGTCTGATCTGTGTTGCCACCATACCCTGTCCTGTCCTGTTTGAAAATGTTTACATGTTTTTTCCTCTAGAATCTGAGTGCCTTTCCTCTTCCAGTTCTTCTTATGCCAGTAGTGTTTGAAGCACCCTCTCTTACATGCCTGGCAGTTCCCAGGCACTAGGTATACACACCAATGAGTAACATTAGGCTCCTGCTTTTTGGGGAGTCATGATAACTAAGAGCTGGAACCAGAATCCTAAGTTCAAGTCTTGGCTTTCATGGTTACTGGCTGTGTGTTCGCAGACATGTTACTTAATCTCTCTGTGCTTCCATTTTCATTTATATAAATGTAGAAATAGCATGAAGATTAATAGAGTAATGAGTTAAGACCATGTCATGAATGAAATAGGCCCTATAAATATTAGAAGAAGAATAACTAACTTTGAATTCTTATACCACAATTATTTTAGAATCAGGACACCCTCCTAGTATTTCTTAGATCAAAATACAGATTATTTCCTCTCCTAAGAGTATGTTCTTAAAGTTCTGTGTCCACATATCTGTCACAAAGTATGGTACTGAAATGATTTATGCGACTGTCCTCCCCATGAACCTGTGTGCAAAGAACTTAATTAAGAAGTCACTGAGACATTCCAAGTAAAAACCAATGAGGGCCAAACATAAGGCAGTGCCCAAACATCCATGGAAGAGAAAGAACAAGTTGCTGGCAGGTTAGTTGGGGTTAGTAGGGCCCAGGGGAATGAGTGGATGTGGAAGACAAGACCAAGTGTCAAATAGACATTGAAGACCTGGAGATTTTCACTCTAACTTCTTTTTCTTTCTTTTTTTTTTCCTTAATATCTAGTTGCTTGCTTAAATTTTCTAAAATTGTGTGTAGAAAATGTTTTTAATGAAACATTTTGCCATAGAATCTTGCATTTTCAAAAATCAGTACATTGTATATTAGTGAAATTTGATTCAAACACCACTAACAGTTGAACTGAAAAATTCAGTCAATTTGAATTTTTTATCTCTTCAGTCTTGGAATCTTGTGGTTATACTTGTTTAATAGCAGGCCAAGAGAACAAAGTGAGTAAGAGATAAATCTTAGGTCTGTATTTTTTTCAGCAGTGTGATGCAATTTTACTAAGAAGTTTGTTTGGCAGAGTAGAGTTGGGAAGGGAAGTAGAGGTAGGGGGCCAGACATCTAATCTTACACTTCATTCAATAAGTAGTTTCAATTTGAATCCATTACTGTGTTGGACACATATTTGTAGATACTCATCAATCATTGGTTAAAAAATTTTCTACAAAGCTAAACCCAAGGGCAGGGTGAATTTTTGTTGTTGTTGTCATCTTTATATCCCTAGGGTCTAGGGCAAAGATGACATGATTTTTAAAGTGATAGTCAAATAATAGTATACATATATTTGATGATCTTCTCTAGGTCTTTGAAAAGTGCTAAGTTGGTGTGGACACAATATGATGAGGAGCTTTGCTTCTTTCCTTTGAAGCTGGGGTCTGAGAAGAGAGATATTGACAACCAAGTCCTTAAGTAAAATGAGGAGGGGTTGCTACAGCTAATTGTTCTCTCCCAGATGGAACTGACATACATGTGGTCAAGATCTCTGATGCCATTTGGATAGCCAAAGGCAAGAGGAATTTTTGTTTTTCATTACAAGCTTGTCTATCTTTAATGAGAATAAGCTCCCTTCTGAACATACAGGCCTTTCAAAATCCTGAGCACATAAAAAGTAATGCATATCAGCTTCCAAAAAGGCATAGATTTCTCAATAGCAGTTTACATATGCAGTAGTGTGAACATGCAAGTCTTTAAAGGTGGTATGCTGAAGGGTCTGTCCATTGTAGTGAATAATCCTATAAAATCCATTTCTGCTATTATAATCTCTGACATATTTGAATCCCAGTTCCTGTAGGTTCTTTAGCAACATATGAAGAAATGCCCTTCCTCACAGTTTGGTGGCCAATTCACATTGTTGACACTGGCTTTTGGAGTAAGAAAGTTTATTAAAGAGACTTCAGCAACTGCAATCAAAGGTGAAGCAATTAGAACTCCTAATAATTTCTGTAATCTGGAACAATGGAATGGATGTTTTGGTTATTTTCTCTAGATAAGACATCTTGCTCTGTATCTGAAACTGAAATCGAGCTGCCACCCCCTGAAGGGTTAAGCAATACACTTGCATCATACATTGCAGTTGACTCTTCTGCTTGGTCATCAGTTTATCCCTTTGTATGGAACCTTTGTAATCCATTTTAGTTTACATTTATTTGAACAACATTCAAGGATAAAGCTCTCATATATTGGTTAATTTAGAATTTAACATGTATTAACAGTGACTATAAGAAAGAAAAATGATTTCAGCTTTGTTAACATTTCTGTAATGGAAATAGTGTTTTTCAATATGCAACATTGCAGTTACTTACTAGCTATGAGGTAAACGTTGTTTGATTCTGTTAAGTCTTAACATGAATCATGAGAGTTAAAGACATCAATCATTCACTCATTGTGTGTACAGTATAGAAAAATGATGACAGTGATATAGAAAGAACTCACCAATAGCAGTATGGGGAACATATTAAATAAATATTACCAAACTATTTAGAGTTGCAGAAGGTTCTATAAAATACTATGGTTAATGGGGGATTTAACATAGTCCCATTATTTTCCTGGGCATTTCCTGTCCATAATCCCTGGACATTTTCTCTAGAAGAATGAAGGAAGGAGTCTTGAGGAATTGTTTAGAATGAGATCACAATGAATAGGGATTAGATGTGAGAAGAGGAGAGGAACATTTCAGGCAATGAAAACAGTATCTGCAAAGGCCTTGGGTTATGTAGTAGCTCAGTAAATTCTAGAAACTGAAAGAAGGCTAATGTGGCTGAGGCTTAAGGAATGACTGGGGAATCATCAAGAAATGAAAGAAAAGAGCTATGTTGTGAGTGGTCTTATAAGTCATGTTAAGATTTGAATTTTTTTTTTCTGGCACATGTCATATAATAATACCTGATTAACACATGAGTTTCCTACTCTTTTTGCACTGGAACAAGACAGGTGTGCTTTCAATCCTGTTACCAGAATAAGTGGGCCTGTCTGTCTGGGTGCATTAAAGCGCAATCACATGCAAGCAAGAGTTTGCAGCCGATAAAGTAAAGGTTTATTAGTTGAGGAAATGATGCAGAGCCTGGAGTCCCAGGTAAACTAATGCTGAAAGTCCTGGCTCCCAGTGGCTTCCAGGGGATGGGTTATGTAGGGGAAAAAGTCATTAATCAAGGTGGTGGAAGGAGTTAATGCCTTGGGTTCTACTGATTGATTAGGGCCAAGATAGGGACTAGTTGATCATTGTATTGGGCCCTGATGTCAGCCTGGCTGTTGTTCTGTCTGGTTACCTGAGGGAGTGGTCCAAGTGTATGGTTAGGGTAGGGTCTTTCTGCTTTCTTTCTTAGAGCTGGGGCTGAAACACAATTGAAGTCAAGATGTTATCTTGAGCTTCAGGGAAATCTGTTTTGTTCTCAACAGGCCTGAGGCTTTATTCTTAAGACAGTTTGATGCTGACCAGAATCTGATGTCCTGAGGAGTTAATGATTGAAGAGGGGAGTGGAAGGACAAAAAGGAGAAAAGGTCATGTTGAAGGAATGGAGTTTCTGCATGTTTACAACCTCAGGTCTCCAACTTATCTTGAGGGATCTTCAATATTCTCAATTACAAAATGATGATAATGGTAGTATCAATTTCTTAGGATTATATGGTGGGGAGTGGGGGAGGAGGGAGCTTATAAAATGTCCAGGACTGTGCCTGACATACAGGACTAGAAAGAAATATTCTCATAAACTAATGTGGTTTAGGAAGTTTTCAGATATGTGATAACATTTGAACTGGATCATGAAGTAGGACCTAGGGGTAAAAAAAACCACTTTTAAGTGGGGAACAAATGTAACAATGGCATGGAGGTAAGAAAGAACCAAGTGTGCCTGGAGGATTGGTATAGCCGAACAGTTGTCTTGTAATGGTTATTTTGAATTACTGGCATTGGGATTCAGAAGGTAGTTTCAGGATGGTTTTAGAAGGCTTGGAATCACAAGTTAAAGCATTTGCATTCATTTGTAAGTCACAATCTCACTGAAAGTCTGCAGATAGGTGTTGTTTGACCCAGTTGCCATTTTTTAAATAAAAATTAGTTATCAGTATTTAAACATTGGGAGATTTCACCTAAAATCTAAATTTCCTTTAGCAATTCAGTTTTGGGGCTTCTCCTGAAAAAGAAAAAAAAAAAAAAAAGCGGAATACATGTCAGCAATAGGTCATCATTCTTTCGTGGATGGAACTGAGTGGCTGCTGTCCCAGGCAAAGTTAAACATAGGGACTGCCTGGCCACACAGTACAGAATAAAAAGGAAGTTATGGTGACTGCAAGGATATGAGTCAAATGTGCAAGTGGAGGGATTGATTGTGAAATTAAAGATAATGGGTTGAAAATGTGAGAGGGCTTGATGTAGAATTGGCTATAAACTACAAAGAGGTGTGAGTTGAAGCCTGGTGAATGTTGAGTGAATGGATGGGGAGAGGAAGGAAAAGGAGGAAGAGAGAAGGAGACAGAAGGGAAGAGAAAATAGTAGGAATTAAACTTCGGAAACAAGTGGAAGAGGAAAACACTGTGAGAATGGTTGAGACTTGTTCAAAGAAGTAGGAAACGGAAGAGTGGAATATTTTAGTGTCATGGAGTATGAGAAAGAGGACAGAAAGAAATGGGGAAAGTCAATGGAAAGTAAGGGCTCTGGAGATATATATTTTGAGGCTATTGAGGATTGAAAGAGCGGTTTGACTGAGATATCCTCAGTGACTTCTAATTATGTGATGTCAGTGGAGAGAGGAAGGCCAAAGCCAGTACAATGCATTTCAGAGTGAACTGATGAGAGGCAAAAACATTCCATGGATACATGTGATGGTGACTGAAGGGCAGACAAGATGACAGCATGCCAAGGTACCGAGGTCACATAAAAGATATTCCCCACTCTTTACTTTCACTTTGTTTCCCTTAGGAGAAACCAATGTTTAAAGGCAATAGTGAAATCTGTGGAACAGGAATAAAGGGGATTTTGCTTATTTGAAACCTATTCTTCATCAGCAGGACTCCCTGTTTTTGCAAGTTTAACTTTTTGAGGCTTATCTTTTTTTTATTTAGATATAGATACTGGAAGTTCACAATAGAAAAGGGTGAGAAAAATTTAAAAGACGGAATAAAGCTCTACTCAGCAGATCTGATTGTTCCTGTTTATACTATTTAGCTAGGTATCTAAACATTTGATTGTAAGGTTGACAGGGAAGATAAGAGGACAGTTGAAAGGGAATGAAAAAATATTTTTCAACTATTCTGGGGTTATCAGGCATCATGCTGATAAGTTGTTCAGAGGGGGAAAAGTTCTCTTTTGTACTGGCAGCTTTTTTATGAGTTGACATGGTTTCGAAGAAAAATACAATGTGAATTTTATATAATCAGAAAGAAATTTAACTTCCCTATGCAATTTTGGTTCTTTGGCAAATAATTAGGCACATAAAACTGTTTGGAAATTTAATGTTTGTTTTCAATGTTTGTTTTTCTAAACTAATGCTGTTTTTTAACTTATTAAGATTCTGTGAAATTTCCTATATATTTCTCAGATTTTATAGTTATATTTAATTCTGGTTTGAGGATGAGAGTTTTATCTAAAAATGAAAAATTTGTCCCCTTTGACAAACTCTGAAGGAAATGAATTTATTCATAGTATTATGTACAGTACAGATGTATTTAAATTTAAATTATATTTTATAAATATAAAAATATATTTTAAGAAGATACATGGTCAGCAGCATGAAAACCACTTGTTGGAAATACAGTTCCTCAAAATAACCTCATTGAAAAGACCAATTTTGCAAGATGGGCTTTATTTTATATTCTGATGGTCAGCAGCTTGGTGCTGTGCTGTATCTAATTTTTTCAGTCTGTCACAAAACTGAGTCTTCAGGACAGAACAGAGTGAACTACAGGAATACTGCAATTACATAAGCAAGGAAGGATTGCCTGACAAATGGCGCAATCAATGAACAATAGAAATTCAAGCAGCTGCTACCAATCCCCTACCAGGTGTGGGGAAAAATCCAAGTTCTGAACGCCTCTGGAAGTGACTTCTCCTTTGTTTATCCCATACTGTTATTGGGGGGGGGGCACAAACAAACCTTGGTTTTAAGTTGTCTCCTCCCCTTCTTCCCTCTTCTCCTTAAAACAAACAAACAAACAAATAAAAAATTACCACTGTTATAAGCTACAAGTAGTAGCTTCATGAAGAGATCATTACTTTTCACTGTAGTGCTACATTCACAAGAGAAATGTGCAGGAAGCTAAGGCATTCTTGTGAAAATATATATGAATGCTGTAATAACCACTTAAATTACATTTTTAGGAAGCACATCTTAACATGGAACTCAAATTCTTGATCTAAACTATGTGGATTAATACCTTGTTATAAAAGGTATTAATTATATTTGTTTTTGCTGGTATTGTGACTAAATGTGGTAAGGGGCCAGTGCATAGAAAGAAGAGGTAATATTCTTATAATATCTAGGAGAATTGAAGTTGAAGATTTTTGAATTTGAAATAGTCCAGTTGACAGTCTTAGAATAGCTTTTATAAAAAAGAAACTCCAATTCTAAGTTAGATAGAGTTTAATTCATGACTTTTAAATAAATAGTGAGTTTTACTAACTCAAAATACAAATTGCTCTAAATGGGAGAAAAGCAATTAAAGCCTTGTAGGTGTTTGACTTAAGAGCTAACTCTGGACAATAGGAACACATTTTCCTTACGTTTTGATGTTAGAATAACAACATTTACCAAGTTTAAGCTTTCAAGATTTCTCTCCTAAGTGGTTGTATTGGTTATGTAAAATAAATTTGGGAGGATTAAAAAAAAAAGGAAGACTGCTAAGTATCTACTGTGGACATGTCCAATATAGATATTTGTAAAAAAAAATTAGTATACAGAATAAAAAAAATTAGTAGCTGAAGGGATATGAAATCAGTATTATTGACTATTAGCTAAATAACTAAGTAAAAGCACTGGAGCTTAGAAAAATCTACTTTTGCACAAATCCCACTTTGCTTTCTCTCTACACTTTTTCTTATTTTTATAGAGCTTCATTGATTCTCAGTCGAGAGTTAAGTGCTTTTCTAAACCACAAATGCCCTGACTTTGCCTTCCTTCCAGCTCTCTCTCTTAGTCAAGGCCAAATGAAGTTTGCCACTATTACCAATGGAAATTTGTCCGATACCCTATTTTTGTGAGTAGAAGAAAAAACAGAGGATCATTATTTGTGAAGAAAACAAACTGATTTCTGGGTTACAATGTTGGCTCCACTCTTTGAACATTACCTGCCCTCAAATAGTCATAAGCTAGGGGAATTAGAAAGGGCAGATGTGATAGGTATTATTGTTAAGCAATATCTATTCTCACCTACCTCTGAGCACACAGGAGGATTGGATTTCCCCATGTAAGTATGGTTATGTGATTAAGGTTTTGGCTAATGCAGTGAGAGGAGTAAGGCATGCAAGTAAGCTTCCATCCTTGCTGCTCTCTGCTCTGTAAGACACTGTGGAAGCACAGGTAGGATAGAAGTTGTCTGGATTGCTGAGCAGAAATGCCTAGATGACAGTGCTTTGAGAAGTCCACTTGAACCCACAGTGAAGTTGCATAAGTGAGAAATAGACATTTATTTTTGTGAGTTGCACGGAGTTTACAGTTATTGTTGTAGTGAATCCAGGCCCTTCCTTACTGATTGAGATTTACAGGGTGGGGCAAAAGTAGGTTTACAGTTGAGTACATCAAACACAGAGTTAATAAAGCTATTGTAATAATCATAACCTGTGTGTCTTTTTCCATAGTACAACTGTAAACCTACTTTTGCCCCATCTTATAGAATATTTGAAAAGATTAAGTGTGCTAATATGCATAAGTAGAGCCCATCTTATAGTTAAAATAACTTTATTAGTATTCGTGCTATGAGCCAGGTGTAATACTAAGAGCTTTGATTTACTTAATATTTATAATAACACTGTAAGGTTAGGTCCATTTTTATTCTCATGTAATGGTGGTAGAAATGAAGATGCAGAGAGTTTAGGAAATTTGCCTAAATTTTTAAAACTATTGAGTAGCAGATCGAGAATTTGGACCCAGGCAGTCTGAATTTAGCATCTATAATCTGTCTAAATACCATATGTATTGTTTCTATAATAATAGTCTCAGTTAATTTTTGTTTTTTTCCCTTTCCTCTTTTCCACTGAAACAACTAAAAGTAATTTAAAAAACCTAGATCTACATCTCAGTAACATTTGGAAAATATTCCTATTAGATACATTATGGAATAATATATTGATCTTCTTTCAAAAAACTCTATTTTATACATAAAATATTTAAAGTGTGTACAATAGTCCCAAAGGTGAGGGAAGCATAGGAAAGCTTTATATCATAACCTGCTGTAGAAGTGTTTCCTGGACAGTAGAAAGCAATATTAATCTCCTCTTGTGAAAATACTCTGTTGGTTTTTTGGCTTAAGGAAAATCTATAATGACCACATTATTCATTGCTTACATTATGCTTTAATGTTATTGTTATGAAAAAATGATGATAAATACCTAATTAATTAAGCTGATTATGTATATTTGAAAAACTTCCTTTCCTCCAACCTCTTAATAAGAGAAAAATACTAGGACCTGTTGCATGTTTGTAATTGTGAAAGTTGTTGATTTTATTTACTTTTTAACACATTCAGGAATCATATCCTTTTCTGTTTTTATTTCACTGCTCCTCATCTTGATCCTAGTACAGGCGGGCAGACCTGCATATGTGAAGTGCGGAGATGGGCTTCTTAGGAATCATATTGCATACAACTTTCTTAGTTCAAATATGATGTGTCACTTTTCAAAATTCAGTAAAAGGACAATGAGTTGTGGGCTCTCTCACTTTTCTGTTATTCCATAAATGTTGCCAAACCCTGGGGAACAAATGATCTAAAAATGTTCATTACTTCCATTGAATGTTTAGAAGGTCAGCCACAGTAAGACTTGGAATATTTGTGTGGCCTGTACAGGACTGAACAGGGAATTTGTATGTGATTATTTTCTAGCTTTTGACTGAGTTATTCCTTTCTTTAGAACTGATGTGTTATCTCTCAATAAGGATAATGACATCAACAACTGTGGCAATGACAATGGCAGTTAATAATTACTGAGCACTTGCTCTAGGTTAGGCCCTAAGCTAAGATTATGTGTGTATGTTTCTTTCAATTCTTCCAACACCTTATGAGATAGATGTAGTTAAAATGTATTTTTATAACTGTGTAAACTAAAACACAGGGAGATTAAGTGACTTGTTAAACAATGGTGGGCTTAATTTTTCAACTCAGTTGGGTCACTCTGTACAGCTTAATTTTTGTACTGAGTTGTAATGTAACTACACTTTTTATTTCTGTCTGGTAGTCATATGAGTGTTTAGATGTCAGGACCTAGAGAGCACAGAAAAATGAGAGCAATGTTAGAATTCTAAAAATATTAAATCGGAGATGTAACTTCCCATCTCCTCATTTGTTGTCTGTGTTTCTCTGTGTTTTCCACTCTCTCCTCATTTCGGAGGAATATATCTTCATTGTTTTCCCAGAGTCAACCTGCACATGTCTTACTGACAAATGGTTCTTACCTGCAGAACACATCACCTTGGATCTTATTTCCCTCTCAGCTAGTTTGGCAAAGAATGCTCAACACTGGTCTCCATTTTGTCACTATACATCCACTATGAAAGCCTGCACTCCACTAATGCTTTGTTCATACCAGTAATGTAACAAATCATCATGAGGCAGTAGAAGGCAGGGATCAGGTCTCAGTCACCTTTGTTATATCCATAGTGGGATGCACAAAACTGTGTGTATCAGTTGAATTGATTTTAAAACTTTAACATACAGGGTAACCTTCTTAATCCATGTTCTTAATCTGGACCTGTACATGAACTGCAGCTAGATATTACTTGACTTTTCCATCCCACCTGAACCCAAAATGACCCATGAATCTTTGTTCTATCAAGGCATCAAAGAGTTGGAAATTATCTTGTCTTTGTGCATCTAAATTTTATCACCCTTTGCTCCTCTTTAGCTCATTTACCTTTAAGTTGTGGCAGAGAATATTTTACATAAACATGGGTTTCTAGTCTAGAAGCTGGAGACACCCAAACTGCAAGGAGGGACATATTGTCCTTCTGTGGTACAGACCACCCATGTAAGTGTAGCCTGGGACAGTTGTCTCTTTGGTATATATCAAATTCTAAGAATTTCAAATTTAAGAATTGGATCAACATTATGTTACCAGATTATCATTCTGTAGTAAATTTGTTAACCAAATATGTCATTTTATTAACCAAATAAAAATCACTGGTTAAAAGTAATAAAAGATATACATACTATATGACTTCACTTATATGTGGAATCTAAAAAAAAAAAAAAGAAACAAACCAAAGAAAAGAGTAAAACAAAACAAAAAACCAGGTTTATAGATAGAGAGAACCTATTGGTGTTTGCCAGAGTGGGAGAGGGATCTGGGGTGGATGAATTGAGAGAAAGGGGTCAAAAGGTTGAAACTTCTCATTATGAAATAAGTAAGTCATGGAATGTAATATACAACATGATGACTATAGCTGATAATAGTATTGCATATTTGAAAGTTGCTAAGAGAATAAATCTTTAAAGTCCCTATCACAAGAATAAAAAAGAAAAAATTGTAACTAGGTATGGTGATGAGTGGTAACTGGACTTATTGTAGTGATGATTTAGCAATTATACAAATATTAAATCGTTATGTTTTATACCTGACACTAATATAATGTTATATGTACATGATACTTCAATAAAAAAAGTGTTAATAATCAGAGAACAAAAATATTATTTCCTTTGGAACAAATTTATGGTATTGCCACAAATAATAACAATCTTAATATTTATGTTATTGGAGTAAAAGTTGACCTCAATGTAATAAATCCTTGAATTAAAATATAAAGCTTATTTTATTACTAGTTTAAAATGTTGGGCCCTGACTCCTCAAAATCTCATACATATGTCTGCTATATAAAGATTTCATTATTTACATAGTTCAAGAACTCCTGGAAATATGATTTGTAATTACAGGCTTAGTAGTTATAATTTGATGAAATTTCCTGTTAATTTAATGAATTCATAAAAGGGTAATTTTAATATTTAATATAAGTTTTATATTAATACATTTTAATATTTAACATGTTTATATTAATATATTTTTAATATTTGATATAAATTTTAAAATTTAAAATTAGTAAAATATACTATTAATCAGGAAGATTTTTTCTCACTAAATATCTAGCTATTTCAAAAACTATAATTGATGGAAATAATGACACTCAAAATCTCTTAAAACGTAATGGGTGATCTTACTTTATATGTGTGTTTGTGTGTGTGTATTTGTGTGTTCGTGAGAGTGAAAGGGTTACAGGATACAAAAATATTATTATGATATTAATAACTACAATAATACCCCTTACCATAGTTTCTTAACTTCTCAAGGACAAACTTTCTTAAAGAAGAATTTGGGGAATGGTAAGTAATTTGTGCATGTTCACTTGATATGCAGGTAGCAGATTTGGCATGAAAAACCACATCTGTTGGAGTATTACCGTAGCTTCTCATTGTATCATATTTCCTTTTCTAATAATCTTATTTTATCTTCATAATACAAGTGTTACAGATTTAAAATCAAGCTGGGTGCTTATATATACATATATATACACACATACATGTGTTTGCTGACTTGTTATATTTATAAAAGTGAAATTTTTTGGTTCTAGAACTTATTCATTAATTAACTCATTTGTTCCCTCATTCATTCTTTCCTCTTTTTCTTGTCCATTCAGCAAATGTTTATTGAATATCTTCTGTGAGCCAGGTGCTAATCCAGGTGCTGAATGAGAGTCTAGATAGTGTGTAACTTTGAAGAACAGTGTGCAGCATCAATAGAAAAAAAATTTTCTTATTACAAATATTTGCTTGCAGTAAGGTAGCTTTTATTTTTCTGTTTAATAACAGAGCAGTAATCATAAGTGATATGGACTACTTAGTTATTATTTTCTGAATATGTGGGTAATAAAATTAGTTTTATTTTTCCATCAACTCTGCTCAGACTTGCCGTTGTTGAGGTGTGAATGATAGAGCACACTGCCTCACATTTTGGTGAACAATGGCCATTCTCCAACTAATGAATCCCTTAATACATAAAAGACTCAACAAGTTTAATTTTATCCTTTTGTGCAGCCTCTCATTTTCTTGTAGAAGTGCTAGCACACAGGAAGGCAAGGGAAAGACAAGTAACAAACAAGCAAAAAGGAATAAAAGGAGCTAATGGGCTTGGTTGACATTAGCTAGATAATGAGTTTTTGGATAATTGAGCAAGCCATACTGTATTCAAATTTCAAATTATTGGATGCTAATGGAAAATGCTTTATTTATGAATATGATGTGTAGATAGTGGGGGAATTGGCAAAGGGAGCAAAGATGTAATATGTGATATTATTCTGAGGATAAAGCTAGGAAAAAAGTCACACTAAAAATTGTGTCTATTTTGCTTAACATTTTAAGTTATGCTCAATGGTATTTAGTCAGTGAAGTTAGCTTTATCTTTGTAGTTATATGTGTGTTGTGTTTGTATCTCTGAATAAGGCTGTTTTGTTGAGAAGTGAAGGTGGTAAGTTAGATGAGAGATATAATGTAGTTTAATTAAAAGAGCAGAGGTTTTATACTCACAAGACTTAGGTTTCAGACCTAGGTTTGAATTACTTTTTCTTGACATTTCTTTATTCAAAAATAGTTCTGTATTTAGGTTCCTGTTTTTGTTTTGCAAGAAGCAGTATTACTTTAAATTTTAATTGAATAAACTTAGGCAAACCAAAATAGATAGAAAAATCAGCTGTAGTTTAATATCTAAATACATTTTCAATATATATTCTTGTTTATATCTTGGTATATTTATCTTCAGTCTTTCATTTCTTTCTTTTTAATTTTTTATTTTGGAATAGTTACAGATTCACAAGAAGTTGCAAAAATAGTACAAAGATTTTCTTGTACCCATCACTCAGCTTTCTCCAAGGGTAACATCTTACATGACTAGAGTACCTTATGAAAACCACACTTGACAATTGGCAATAAAATTCACTAGACTACAGACTTTGTTCAGATTTACCACGTTTTTGTATGCACTTGTATTTTCTGCATATATATATATGTTTGACTTTTTAAAATCTATAATCTATGCTTGTTTGTCAGTTTGTTTGACTTTCTATTTTTCTTCTTAGAAAAATGGAATTATATTGCTCATACCATTTGATATCTCATTTTTTTCACTGGTAAAACATTGTTATTTTTCCATATGTCTCTTCTATTTCATGATTTTTAATGTCTGCAGACTATTTTAACACATCATTTGGTGAATGTAAATTACTTCACAATCTCATTATGTTGATATTTAAGTGGTTTCTTTTTATCAGCTCTTATGAACAGGAAGAAACTTGCATCTTTCGACACAGAAGTCCAAAGACTTCTCTCAGTGTGTGCGTGTGTCTCTTCCTCTAGCTGTGTTTCTTTTTTCCTTCCTTCCTACTGATTCTTAAGATTTTTGGGTCAAATACAATTTATATACTTTCTGAGGTACATTGTCAAATTTTTTCTCCAAAAAGATTAATAAATATTGTGAAAAGGTCCCACCGCCTTTTTCCTTATGGATTATTTAGAGAATAAATAAAGGTAACAATTTAGTGGGCACTGAACACTAGGCTCTGTAAAATCTTAACATTGTGTCATACTTGCAGCAGACCTTTTCATTTTAAGTAATAAAACAAAATTGATGTTCTCTTTGTATTTTCCTCAATTATATAGCCTTTACAGAAATAATCTCTGAAGAATTTGAAAGTCTCAATGGGAAGAAAAAATTCTTCGATATTCTAAAATGATTTATGGTATTCCTCCTCTTTAATAAGAGCTTGTATTAAACATCTCTCTGTGGACACGAGCTAAGTATTGTGCAGAATAAGTTAATGAATGTGGTTCCTGCCTTCTGGGAACCTCAGCTATAGAGGAGTTTCATCAGAACATTGTAGTATGTCATTCTACGTGAGTTATAGCCTTAAAGAGAATGAAATGGATAGCTAAGACAAAGATGTAAGAGAGAAATAGAAAAATATGCAGTCATAAAGGCCTAAGGTTTAGAGCACATTAATTTCAATCTTTACTTATTTCTCCTCTTTCTTCTCTTCCCATTTCTCTTTAAGATAACACCATGTAATGCACCCAAGTAAGATAACACCATGTCAAAAAATTAGCTTCCTCTTCCCCGGCATGTTGCTGGGGCTGTGCTCTATTCTCCTTTCTCCGTCCTCCCGTTCATTTTTGGTCTTTCTCCATCATGTCATTATTATCATCAGGATTAAATGCTGACAGGCATCCTCTCTTCCCTCCAACAAACACCAGTTGACAATGAAGAGTGTGCCTCCTCTTCTGCCCCCTCCTGTTTCTTTGGATTGCTTTGAGGTTTGTGGTTGTATATTCTTGGGCCTCTGTGGGCATCCTGGTCTGGCGATCTGGTTTTCTAAGAATCTCCTCTGGTCTAGAGTTTAGTTTCGTATGAGCTCATCATTACTTATTTCTACGTTGTATGATTGACAGCCACTGCTCCTAAAAGAGTCTTAAGTGCTGTTTTGAAAAGGACTGACTAAATATACTCTCATTGAAAACATACTTTTCAGTTTATATTTATTTAGGACTATATTTAAATTTTAATAAATTATGCTTTGAAGTTTAAATGTGCTTTGATAGTATCTTTTACATTGACCTTTAATATTAATTTAATTAATCATAATTTTTTCTTTAAAAAAACCCTTTATTTTTTTTTTTATCCTCACTCAAGGACATTTTTTTCCTCATTGCTTTCAGAGAGAGAGGAAGGTAGAGGGGGAGGGAAGGAAAAAGAGGGAAAGGGAGAGAGAAACATTGATTTTTTTTTTCCGCCTTCTTATATGCAGCCTGACCAGGGTATGCGCCCTGACTGGGAATCAAACCCATGACCTTTTGGGACCTTTTGGTTTAAAAGATAACTAACTCTCCAACCAACTGAGCTATAGTGGGGCCAGGGCATGTATCTTTTTCTTTTCTTGTGTTAAATCAAGTCTTGTTTCCTTTTGCTTCAATTCTCTGTTTCCTGCATTTTTCTCTAGAATAAAAATAAAACAGATTAAAATGGTGTCCTTACCTTCTGCTTCGAATTTAACTGTCAAGCATGACTCACAACGGGTGGATCTTTAAGATGATTCATTTATGCCTTTTCTCTTCATTAACAGTGGATCCAGTTCAGATAGCAGGTATTGATTTCTTGAAAGCCTTTCATTCCATTCTTTTTCCTTTTGGCTGCATGTCTCACCATTGGCAATTCACTCAGTTTTAATCTGAGATGATCTGGCTAGGCTGCAGACTTCTGAGCTGTCCTTTCATGTCAAGATGGACCAAACTGTGGCCGGAGCTGGGGGATGGGGCCAGAATCTAAGTCCTTGTACTCCTGTATAAAGGATTAGTATGGCTAAAGGAGTCTCTCTCTTTGTGTTAGGTTTCTCTGTTAAAATAATTGTCCTATAGAGAGATGTGCTTTCCAAGTACTTTTTCAAAAACAAAATCCTTAGTGGTTAAATTACCATAAGGTTATTGTGCTGCCCCAAGTAAGCAATTACCCAATTTGGAGGGTTTCCTGGAACAGTCAGTTGATACTGCCCAAGGCCAGGTATCTAATTTAGATGGGATGTCATTGTGTGAATAAAGCAATATGATGCCCTCTTAAAAATACTTAAAGCCTTCTCTGTTTGTGGGCAATAGTCTTTTGAGCTAGTCATTGTGTTTGTTGAGTGTTTACCTCATGAGACTCTATTTGTGTTAATGTGTCAGAAGAGCACTACGTCAATTCATATTCATTCACACTTCTAGATGTTTATTTAAAAGTAATTATTGAGCATTTGCTGTGTGCTATTAATGAGCTAGTGCATGGTCTCTGACCACAGGGAAATGGTATATAGTGAAGGTACAAGAATTACTCAAATAAGCCCACAGACATAAAATGGGAGACTCATTACATTTTCCTTGGAGTTACAATGCACTAGATTTCATTCTGTTATGTGTTTGGGGAATAACATATTTTTCTCAAGGGTAATCGGTAAAGCAAATGATTTTATGTATATAAATTATCAAACTTGGAACCTGGCACATTATTGGTGATTATAAAATGTAGTTCCCTCTTCTACTTCAAAATGGTTCTTTCTTCTTTCTTATTCTATATTTCCTTTAAAAGAACATATGCTTGATTCCCAGAGATGAAAAAGAATCTGTTTTCTTTGATACCACTTTCCTTCTACTTCGAGTTCCTTTTGATTTGTTTCCTCAGTAGTTCTCCCTCCCCACCATTTCATTACTTACCTTCACTTCCTAGGTTTGTCAATAGATACTGATTTCCATTTCCTTGTTCTACTCTCAGTTGCTTCTCCAGTCTGACCTGAAATCCATTTCTGGGCAGGGCATTACCCTGCTCAAAACCCTTTAATGGCCTCCTCCTAGGAAGGCATTCAAGGCTTTTAAGATAAGGACTGCACTGGTCTTTCTTGCTTTAGCTCATGTTATGCTCCACCTCAAACACACATCTCTTATTTCAGCCACACTAATGCATCTGCACTTCCAAAACAGAAACTGAACTTCGCCGTATTTTTGTACTTGTCTCACTTGACATTGCCATTGAAAAAACGAACAATATTCTCATTAATTTGCCATCTCTCTCCTTAGCTACCTTTATTTTTCACCTTTCTGTTTTAATTAAAAAATAAAGGTTGAAAGATTTGTACAAGCTAAAGAGAAATCAGAGCATCCTCCTCTTCTCTCTATCTTAACTTCTTGGCCATGCTGTCTATACTTGGGATCCTCCTCTCCCTTATGCGCCTCCATCTGTTGTCAGGTGGCCTCAGTCCTCATCACTCCATCCAAATTGCCTCCAAAGATGATCAGTGTCTACTTGTTGCTTATTCAGTGGATTGACTTGAAGTCCTTACCTTAAGTGGTCTCTCTTTAGAATTTGACTCTCCGAACAATCTCTGTCTCTTTGAAATTCTATGGACTGTATTCACTGTGTAGTATGGTAGCTAGTAACCAATGTAGCTATTTAATTTAATGACAATTAAATAAAATGTAAAATTTACTTCCGAAGTCACATTAGTCAAATGTGTCTATCAAACTCTTGAAAGGGTGGCTAGTGTGATTGAGGAACTAAATTTTAAATTGTATTTACTTTCATTTAATCTAAATATAAATTGAGCCAGTCACCTGTGGCTAATGGCTACCTTGTGAGCATAAAAATATAGAACATTTCCATTATCACAGAAATTTCAATTGGATAGGCCTCTTGAGCAAGGTTTGGCAAAGTTTTTAAGGGCCAGTTAGTACATATTTTTGCCTTTGCAAGCCAGATAGTTTCTATTGCAAACTCTGAATTCTGCTGTTATTGAGCAAAAGCAGCCACAGAGAATATGCAAACAGCTGAGAGTGGCTGTGTTTCCATGCAGGTGGTGGACCATGTTTTTCAACGTGGTTGCAGTTTGCTGGCCCCTCATAGAACCCTGGTTTTCAAAATAGTTTTTTTCATTTTCTTCCTCTTTTTCTGTAAAATGTTACCTTTTTAGTCTTCCCATTTCTCCAGTCTCTCCCTCCTTTTCATCTTTATCTCACTTCACCATTGCAAAGAATCTATAAAGACACATTCTCCTAGTGTCCTGCTCCAGCCCACCATACCCATTGTCACACAAATATGCTTTCATAACTTGTCTAGGCCAGTTCCTTCATTTGTAAATATGTGTAAAAATAGTAATTGCCTGATAAGGTTATTGTATAGGTTATGCTTATCATGAGCACAATTTTATACACAATGAAATACACATTGGTACACATTTCATTATATATAAAATTTTGTTCATGGTAGGTATAAGTACTCTCACACTAACTCATTAATGCTAAATAGTGGTTCAGACTTGGAGCCTGACTGGCTGACATTCAATCCCAGCTTGTCACACACCAGTGTGGACCTTGGGTAGGCTACTAACCTCTCTGTATCTCAGTTTCCTCATCTGTAAAATGAGGGTGCTATTAGTATACATGCAGTATTATTCTAAGAATTAAATGAATGAATTTATGTTAAATGCTTACAGTATTATCATGGTGCAAAGTGCTACATTGCTGGTTTTCATTTTATTTTGCTGGTTTTATAGATGAGGGAAGAAAGGCCTGGATATGTTAATTTGCCTACAGTCTTACTGCTAATAAATGACATGTGTGAGATTTGAGCTCTGCCCCTTTGACCTTAAAGCCCAGGCCTTTATACTCTGCTACATTCCTTTCAACATCTACTGGCTCCTTTCCATAGTCTCTTTGTTGGATTTAATCTCATCTCTGTCCTGCATTTTCATTATATTTAGTTTACACTTCTGTCAGGAAATTTGCCACATTTTCCTCATTATAGTTATTACAAATCAGTCTATCTTTTGAGAGTGAAAAGCATGTTCACAGTTATGTTTTTCTCCATTCCTTCACAGTCTCAAGTCTAATCAACAATAAATTATTAAATTTGTTAAATAGAAAAACTTTTAAGGAAAAACCATTATTGATAATAAATTTATCAATAAATGGGGGGTGTAATCTGCTAACATCTCCTTATAAAACAATGAGTTATTTCTAATAAATGTTATATATTCATCACTGGTATATAGATTTAGTATTTTAGTGTATAGATAACCAAATATATTCATCATCTTTGGACTTGATTCATCTAACTTTTAAAAAAGAACTTGACATTTGTTTTTTATCTTTTATTTTTATTTTATTTTTAATTTAATTGTTGTTCTTGTTTGTTTTTCTTTTTTATGAAATTTTGATGAAATGAAGACCCAAATAGTAGGTCATCAATGAAGGAAATTGGAATATGATCCAAAGAAGGAAGATCATATCAGAAAGTAAATTATGTGCTGGACTTTCCAGTTATTTAATAATGAATCTTTGCAGATGACAGAAGTCAGTAGCTGAGACTATAGGGAGGGTTACAACACTGTGAGTACTAAATGTGATTGTGCCAGAGGGAGGAAGCTTTCAACAGTTATTTCAAATTGAAATATGGCTGTTTGTGAAAGAGTTACATGTGCCACACCATTCAGAGTACATTACATTTTGCTCTTGGAATTGGAGGGAGTGGTGAAAGTGAGAGGAACATTTTATACTTATTTATTCAACTTTCCATAGCTGGGTAATCAGATTCACAGAGTAAATGCTATCAATTTCCTCTTCTAAAATTTTTTGTGTCAGAGTTTTATTTCCTTTTATAATGTTTAAAAATAGATTGAACAAATACATGCTTAAATAAAAAGAAATTAACTTTCAGCAAGGGGAAGTTGGTGGTGATGGGAATTCATGGAAATAAGAATCATGTGAACATTTGCCACTAGCTCCTCTGGCATCCAGAGATCAAGGCTGTGGAACCTGTCAGGCTCCCGATCTCTTACAAATCCTTCAGACATCAACCACGTTCATTGACCTAGCCCAGTGTGTTGGCCAAATACACACTCCAGTGTAACTTATTTGATGAACAAGGTCAAAGTGAAATACAGGATGGGCTAAAGTCTGGTATTAGGAATTAAAAAGCCTGATTCAGGGTAGGTTAGGGCGAAGAAGAGAAGAATAAGAATAAGAAATTCAAATAAGATTCTCTCCAAATAGCTGAGTCTTTTTGTGTTAGATATAAGCTAGCAGCAGTTAGCAAGGAAAAGGCAAGGGAAAGTAGAAAATTATGTACAAGAGAAATCCATAAGGAGTTTCAAGAACTTTCTTCTTTATGGAGCTCTTTCTGATGACCCTCAACAGTGCCTTTGTGAGCTTGGACACTGATGATGTCACACCTTGACAATTTTTCACGGACGTCTAACATTGTTGTAGTGACTATATAATTATACTAGTGACAATTCCTCCCATTTTGTTTGCCCTGGGGTGTAACCCATTGTTTTTTAAATTATGAAATATGGCAACTTTAAAGTTTATTTGAATTTGCTAAAACTGACAAATCTTAAGACTTTTATATCAGTCAGGGTAGAGTAAATTTTGCTGCAGGAATAAAAAAACCCTCAAATCTCCCTGGTTTAAAAAAAACCCAGGTATGTGTCACTCATACAAGTTTATCTTGGGTTACCTGGGAGATTTGCTCCACATTGTCCATCTTCACTCAAGGATACAGGCTCATAGTTACTCCTTGGAATGTCACTTGTTCTTTTCACAGAAGAAAGAGTGAAGAAAATGTGAATAGGCATTGGATCTTAAAGATGTCTTTGATTAGTTTTGTGGCCATGTCAAAGGCCAGAGCAAGCTTCTTCGTCCTGCCTCATTTTATGGGTATGAAAGCGCAGTCTTGTAAGTGCCTGGAGTGAGGACAGCAGAAATCATAGTGGACAGCAGGAATGTTGATGACAGATTTAGAGCAAATCTCTGTGTGGCTGGAAGGTTCTACGTAGCCTTTTATTATAACTGTTCAGCAGCTGGAGGTTGATTTTGATGAGAAAAATAAATAAAAAGAAGCAAAAATTTTATGGCCTAATTTTTTGTTTCCTAAATCTGAGTTTAGATGTTTTCATAACTATAAGAAATGCTCCTTTTTACTAGGTAAAATTTAAAAAGACACTTTCAGCCCTGACTGGTGTGGCTCAGGGGATTGAGTCCTGGTCCCTGGTTCGATTCCCAGTCAGGGCACATGCCTGGGTTGAGGGCCAGGTGCCTGGTTGTGGGTGTGGGAGAGGCAACCACCAATTGATGTTTCTCTCCTCTTTTTCCCTCCCTTTCCCTTTCTCTAAAAATAAATAAATAAAATATTTTAAAAAAGATGTTTTTCATTAATGAAAATTTTATCATTAATATTTGTTATACTGATTGTAAAGTTGATAATTCAATAAGACCAAGAGCCAAGCAATTTTGACCACTTTATTTATATTTTATTTAAATATATTTAAATCACCTACTTAATACATAAATATATGTCCATAAAAATTAAGCAGCATAGAAATAATTTATTAGATAAAAAGATAGACTATCCCTTTTCTATGCCGTCCCTCAAATTTTTCTTAGAATTTATCACTATTAACATCTTCTTGTCCATTTGTCTAGACTCCTTCTTGTTCTTTTATACAACAGATATTAACACATAAGCAACTTGCTTTAAAAAGTACATTTTGTAGGAGAATGTAGTACAAAAGTACAAATGTAGGAGATATATATCTTCTCTTAAACTGCTGAACTACTTTATTTCGTCATTGATGTGATATGGGAATGCCAGTTTCTCTCTAGTCTTACCACACTACTTATTTTACCCTCATATCAGTCCAGTGGGGAAAAAGGCGTCTTATTGTTGTTTTTGTTCATCTACTTGATTGTTAAGACTGAGCATGACTTTTTATTGTTGTTTATTGGCCATTATTGTCTTTTTCCTCTATGGATAGTGTCCTGAGATTCTTTGCCTATTGGATTTATTTATTTATTGATCTTTAGGTACACTTTAAATATCACTGAAGTTGCAAATATATCTTTCCCCTTGGTACTGATGTTGAAAATATGCCTTCCCCACAGCTTTATGTTGTTTTCTATTTTATCTATCTATCATCTATCTACTTTCCCAGGTGTTTACCTGTCTATTTATCTGTGCACACAAACACCCACACACACAACTGAAGTTGAGATGCAGGTGCTGAGTGGAGTAGATTTCAGAATCCAACTAAGGATCTCTGTTTACTCATTAGTTCTGATTTTGGTTACTGGAGTCCTTCTTCCATGGCCTAATTTTTAGAGATCATTTAAGGGAGAAAAGGGGTTTTCAGGTGGTAATGGTACATAGGGTTTTTAAGTCCTGGGAAGTTATGTAGAGCCTGCTTCCATTCTACAGGCCTTAAAACTCCTAGAGGGTCACCTGTGCAGAAGCACTTCCTTTTTCAGAAAGATAGATGGCAGGCTGTTAAACATTTGTCTGATGTATATGTGTGTATGAATGTGTATGTGAGGGGGGTTGTTTATGTCTTACTTATACATCCAAACATCCCTGGCCCATCCTTTATTTCTACCTGCCTCTGATCTTGAAGTTATTTCAGAGTTTTATTGACTGATTTTTTTTAGTACATGCTTAGCCATTTTGTTACATGCTTCATTAGGATCTATGGGTTTCTCATGAATGTATTCAGTAGTATGATTGCATAAATTCTCCTACATCTCTATATTCTTTTACTTTGATTTAACAGTGTGTAAAATGTCACGGAAATGTTTCTGAACCTTGAGAGCTTGTTTGGAGGTTCTAGCAGGGGAGTGCAGCTACTTGAATACTCTGGACTCAAGATGAGTCCTGTCCTCTAGTTGGGAAGGTCAGTCCTCTTTGACCAAGCAACAGCTTCAGGAGTGATGCATCTGTTTCGGTGAGGGAGGAAGGAGACACCTCCCTAGCATGCCAGATCAACCCAATCAACCCTGGCGATCAATGGGATGACAGGTGTGGCAGCCAGATTGCCCTTACATCCTGTTTCTGTATTAATATACTCAGATCTAACATGTTTCTCATGACTTCTAGGCTTAGTCATTCTGCTGCTGTCTGTTTTATATATTCCCCCAAAATTTGCTGCTGTTCTTCTGATCAGTGGTAGCACCATTTCTAGTGGTTCCACTATTTTTATCAATTTAATTTCAGTTTTATGGGTTTTTTTTTTTCTGTTTTTCAAGTGAGCTATACAATATAATTTAGGTTGCTTGCAATTTTCTGCAGAAGGAATTTGGGGCAAGAGTAGGGTAGGATAAAGAATATGAAATGTTTTATTTCTTTCCTCAATGGAATTGAAAGCTGAGTTTAAAGAGTTATTCATAAGACTCTATTGATGTACATTCCAGTAGTTATATAAAGAAATTATATAGCCCTGACAAAGACTATCATCTATCTATTTATCTATCTGTCTATCTATCTATAAATATAAAATGCTAATGCATATGGGACAAATGGAGTATCACAAATGAATGAAGACAGTAAGCATTAGTCAAAAAATGGTGCCTGAAAAGTTGATAAACACATACAATTGTACTGCCACATCACAATATGTATACACACTTATACCATGCAGTACATGTGTAATAGAAATGTATAGCATATTGTATACGTATACATGAATAAATTAATGGCACCTTGAAGAGATCAATTAAAAAAACAAGAGTAGAATTATCTTAGAGGAAAAACTTGCAAAAGAAAATGATAAGTTTATTTGACTACATAAAAATTTAAATTTTTTAGGTCTTGAACACTGTAGTTTAAAATTAGTGAAACAATTTAGAAAATAACTTGTAACAATGTGAGACTTAAGTTTAATGTCCTGTATAAAGTGCTTTAAAATATTGAGAAGGCGTTGTACTTAGTACTACTAATAAAAGAAACTAAAATGGAAACTATTATTTACTTCTCAAGTTGGTGAAGACTGAGAATAATTGTCTTTGGAGGAGTGTGATGAAATGGGTTTTCAGGTTATACAAATTGATTCAGTATTTCCAGAAAGCAATTTGATTATTTTATTTGTGTGTATGTGTTGTTTGATTGTAGGAATCGAGCCTGCAAATATAATGAAAACAATGTGACTAATATTTCTCTACAAGAAACATCATCCTGGGCTAATCCAAAATAATGACAATACTGTGAAAGGCAGTTTGAAACGGTGTAGGATTAAGTTAAACGATGGAAATTCATTGCAAATATAGATCATTTCCAAATAAGATAAAATACTGAAACATTAATTACCAAACATAAATTTATCCACTTTTTGTTTTCTTTTACAGAGAGATTAAATCTATTTTGATCTATTAGTAGCACATGTTTCATGCAATGCTAAGAGGTTTTTTTGTGTGTGTGTGAAAAAGCATGCGCTGTTAGAACTCATGAAAAAAACATTTATGTCAGCTAATCCACAGATGTTAATGTAAAAGTTCATGATTGCTTAATTCTTAGTTTTCACTAGAAGTTGAGGTTCCTGAAGGTTAAGCATTCTAACTGATAATTTATATAATTAAACCTATTCAAAATGATAAGGGGAACATCTTTGTGTTCAAGGAAAGTAAAGTATGTTGCAGTAAAAGAAGCTATGAGGAATGAAAAACATGTTGTTTAGGGAAAATAAAGTAATTTTCTCCTAAAGAGAGACCAAAAACAAAAACTGGATAAAATTTGAATATAAAAAAAATAAGTTATAGAAGTTTATAAAAAAAGAATCTTTGGAGGGGAATTTATGTTTGGTCAAGCTGATTAAGATTGAAATAAACTTATTTAAATATCAAAATTACACTGGCACAAAATTAGAATTGGTCTTCTCTTTTTTGTTGGAAGTGTTACAGAGCAAACAGAAGGTCCATTATTGTCCGCCGCCTTATGGAAAGATGTCTCTCAAAGCCAGAGATTTGTGAAAAGGAAAGGAAATGTTTATTTAATGCTATACAGAGTTAAAGTAGCAACTTAACTTCATTAAAATATCAAAGTCCTTCAGGATACCCACAGATGCCCACAGTGCTTCCTATCTCCCTCTGCCCTAATTCAGGGTACCGGTACTTGCAAGGAAGAGAAGCACACGTCCAGGATCCAGGCTCTTGACACCGTCAGCTGTGTCGTCATCCAGGCAGGATCTCTAATTAATCCAAAGCCATGTGGCACCTTCTCATGGCCTACTGGCAAGAGTTCTTTCACCCTTCTTTCAGGCAGTCTCTCTTGCTCCCAGGCCACACAGCCAAAAGGGAGCACCCCAAAGCCGTGTGGTCCTTCTTCTACCAAAGCTGTGGGGAAGGGGTCCCCACTCTGGAAAAGCCACGTGGCAATTCTCTGCTAAAGCCACATGGTGATTTTCCCTCATGGAGCTGCGGGTCCTGCTCTCTGGTGAAACCGCATGGCTCTCTCCTCCAATGGCTGCCACGTCCCCGTTTAAATCCCCACGCCAAATCTCTTCTGTACCCCCATTTCCGACTCCTCCTACAATCAGTTACACCTGCCAGCATTCCCGTATATTCCAAGTATTTTGGGGATGCCATCATGAGTCTGGGCAGGTGTGTCCCCATTTTCTGGAGCCAATCTTCTCCAAGCTCCCATGCAGGTGCTGTGACTTGAGGTTCCTCCCCCAGTCATGTCTTGGGGGGAGTCCTTTCCATCCCCCTGGCTCAGAGCATGGCCACAGCTATTTAACACATCTAAGCTACCAGCCAAAGGCTATAGATATGTTAAAGGACCATGCCATGGATTAGCAGCCCTGCATGTCCCTGCTCCATGTGTCCCTTCCCCCAACTCACACCTGTGGGGGAAGGGGTTAGGACATCTTATATGTCCCTCTAATATTCCCTGGACACCCTGAATTCTGGGCCCATTCCAAATCCCTATTTTGGGGGCCCCCCTCCTGGCTGCACCCTGCATCAGAAGGACAAGTTTTGTTGGACTTTTGATCTGATTTTGATAACAAATTGAAAGTTCCTTTATCTTTTACGTAGTCTACCTAAAAACAAAGAGGTTGTACTTTGTCAGTACAATTTCTGTGCTTCATGTTATCTCAGCGATCAAGTCTTTGATTACTTAAGTACACTTAGCCTCTTCAATATTAAAGGAGCTAAATTTTGCCAGCAATTATGTAATCTGTATTCACCTTTGAAATCTTTTATTGTCATTTTGGTTGAATAGATGATTAGGTACTGATTCATAATGACCTATGACCCTGTTTAGTCAAGTGTCCAGTCCTTTTCATACTCTTGACGAACTTCCCCAAATCAAATTCTAAATGAAGTCCTTCTAATTCTTAGCTAACTTTGAGATTTTTAATAGGGTCCAGAAGATTTGTTCCCTCATGTGTAGAAGAGAAATATTAAACTAATTAGGCTTTCTTGATATGTTAGATTACATAGGGAGCATTGTCAAATAAATGATGACTGACCTTCCTATGTTCTATTGCATGGTGAATACTATCAATATATTAATGTATTGTAAAAATTATATAAAATTTATGTCAAGGAGGAGGAAAAATTCCCCTTATCCATCTTGAGTTAATATGGCTAGACTAATAAAATTGACTTAAAACAGATTAAAAGGGGAATTAATTTTGTGCATACTGGAAGATAAGTTGATATTCAGGGACTAAGAAAGCAGGAAGCTTTTATATCTTTTTATACAAAGTAACAAAAATTTGTTGAGGAGTCAAAAAAAGCAACTTAGGTTTAGGTGCTCATTTGTGAGGAATCTAAGCAAAGGATGCGCTTGAGTAGTAAATTTGTAAAAAAAAAAAAAAGGTAGAAAGATTAGTTTATACATGCTTCTTCTCAGCCTTGAATTCTCTGATTCTGGTGATAAGGATGTTTCTCTCAGTCTCCAAGGGAGGGCACCTTTCACAGAGGTTTGTTTCTTGCTTCCTGGAGACAGAGGATGGTTAAAGTGTCCTTGCATTGTCTGGTTTTTAATTAATTTTACTTCAGAATAATCAATATTCCAAAGTGGCATATTTTGGAGTTACCTGCCCTATGCCTCAACATTCTAAATTTCTGGCTAGTAATATTAGTCATATGACTGGCTAATATTCAGTCACAATTCCAGTTATCTTCTTATAATGAGTATGTTACAGAAACAAAATTTATTTGTCAATTTAATTGTGATAAATGCTTATCAGATCTTCAATAATGGGCATTTTTAAGTTTTGTCATTTATAGAGAGTTACTGTTTTACTTTGATGCTTCAGTTTTAGAGAAATTCATGGAAAGGACTCCCATTTTAGAATACAAGTTTCTGATAACTTTCAGATCATACCACTGAATTGGATTTGAGGAAACTTTATCTTAAGCTGTCTGTGACTTCCAGCAATATGGTAAGCTATATCTTTGTGAACAAAGATGAAACAATCACTTTTTTACTCTACCTGATCCCTCTGGAATTCAGAAACTATCAAATAGCATTTTTTTTTCAGAGCAATATTACATATTGTTTAAGTTCAATAAGAATCTGTTCTCCTTGTAGAGAGGCTACTGCTCCTTCTGTGGCTAAAATTCTGTTACAGAAAATAAATTATGCTGATCTGGGGAACCCCTTTTGAACTTTAGTCAGAATGACTGGGGCACTCATTTCACCAGTCAAGTGATTCAATAGGTCTCCCATGGCTCTACAACATTTTCCTTGAGCCTCCTACCTTTGGATCTTTGGTTCAGTGAATCTCATTATCATAACTCATGACCCGTGCCCACTGGGATTCATTTGCACTTGCACTTGGCAGAAAAATCTATATGGGAGTCGCTTAAATTCTTATCTACTTGGAAGGTATTGTACAATCAGATTATTGGTTGCATCTATTGCATTACCTAGTCAATCAGAAACTGAGCATTGATTATCACCCTTAAATTTACACATCACAGAATAAAACTAGAAATGCCAGGTGATGTCTCTGACAATGAAGGGATAAGATTTTCAAGAATTTTATTTCCACAGTGGGGTCTTGGTGTAAATGAATATATGGTCAGAAATTTATCTAAAACTTTAGGGGCTATTGCTGAATCTATTGTCAAAGCCATGGCTGCACTAGAAAAATCCTTATATTTACTTGCTCAAGTTGTTTCAGATAACTGAATTGCTTTTGACTATATTCTAGCAGAACAAGGTTATATCTGTGTCACCACTGTGTACTTGAATAAATTCTTCAGGACTGATTGAAACATGATTGTACAAAAAAACAGAACAAGCCCACTGGTTATAGGTGCCTCTACAGAGCTTTTGGTCAAGATAAGATTGAAGATGATTTGAATACCTATCTGACCTTTGCTAGCTTTTGCTTATTTCATAGGACTGGACGACAAGCCTTCCTCTGTTTTGGCATGCTTGTAGCTTTAAGGCGGCTTAGAGGCTCCCAAAAAACACCACTTCCCCTCCTACATGGGATATGACATACTAGGAATGAGCATTCCTGACAATAGGGGATCACAATGTGAAAAGAGGAGAAAATCGAGGAAATCCACTCCGATTGATAAGTGATGGTTTTGCAAAAAAAAAAAAAAAAAAAAAAAACTACCTTCATCAAAAGGGGAAAATGTGAAAATTGACAAGCGGATCCATTTTAAAATGGAACTGGAGCAGCCATTTCAGAGGAACTGCCTTCCAAGTCCTGTTTTTGAATCTTTGAACTGAGCCAGACCCACATTCCATGACACCAAGAATGAGAATTTCCTGTTGACAGGGCGGATAAAAGTGAAATGTTACCTAGTGACCACTTCACCTGACCAATCAATGAAGTAAAATATGAACAGTGTAGAGATCACATAAAGTATACAGAGTGAATGAAGGAATGGATATAGAATGTTAGAGCGTACTGTCAATTAAAAACTTGACAAAAGAAGAAGATTCTGTGAAAGATATTGTGGGTTTGCAGACCAACCTCCACACAGAGAAGGCAAGAAGAAACCAAGAAAGAGGCAGGCCATTCCAGATTGGTAGGGAGCAGATTTAATAAGCAAAGCAATTTACATTCCAGGTTTGTCTTTGGTGGCTGCAAGATGAGTAGATCTCTGCATCTACCAACTAGAATCTTAAACATTTATATATAGGTCTTAACTGGATTCAGTTGTATATTCAATCCTAATGGTATCAACAACATCTTACTCTCTCAAGGTTATGCCTTTGGAAAGGCTGCTAGTTTGGGAATAGTAGGTGTAATGTATACTGCAAGGATGGGGATGGGTGAGAAGCCACCGATTGTCTGGGTTGAGCTGAAGGTGAATTATAAAGTAAATTTTCCATGAATATTTGGAATTGAAAGGACCGCTTTGTGTGACATGTCAAAACATGATTGAATATCGAGCACAAAAAGTGGTAGAGTAGAAGTTGTAGATAAGGGGAAAAAGAAAAATGACATCAACACATGTTCCAGCAACTCAACCTTCATGTTTCTGAAATGCAATCTTTTCAGAAACAAAAGCAAATATAAGAACAAAAAAATACAAAGGGATAGCTTGTAGGAAAATTTTATATAATATCTTTCCTTATTTTTACTACAGATGTTGAGTAAACTTTACCTTTTTCTTGATGTATTATGTCTATAATTATGCTGCATATCAAGTAACCATAAAATCTCCCAATCATGAAAAGCAGTTATGTCCATGTATCTGTAGATCATCATGGAATCAGCTGATCTAGGATGTGTGTAACTGGAAACGTTGCTACAAGACATATCAGTCTAGGTTAAGCTTTCTGCTTCTTGTGGGCTCTGTCCCCACCTGCAAATATTTTTTTTCTGGGCTTCAGGCTGAGAAGGAGGCAGCAGTAATACTTGGAGGCTCTTCTGGAGAAAGCAGAGGTGAGGAAGAGCAAGACTAGTGTCCAAGTGCTTTCAGGCCTCTGCTTGCATTGTGTCTGCTGATTAAATAAAGCAAGTCACATGGATAAGCCAAAACCAGGGGAATTATTCTTCACTGCAGGAGGTGGGGGCGTGGGGGAAGAGACAATGTATTTGAACAAATATTGAATCTCTCACCCTGGGTGATTCGGAATTATTATGTTAATTACTTCTTCTGCTATGCTGTAAGGTAGTCGTAGTCAGTGTTATTGAAGTATTTAGTGTCCTTTGATTGTGATGAAATGATCCTTCCTCCTGCTGCCTTCTGAATCTATTACTACTTAATGCTGCCACTGTGTCTACAGCACATTTTAATTCCCTGCCTAATTTCACACAGGACTCTTTGAGTGAAGACCTGATGGTGATACTCAGCTACTTAACAGGAATTTTCTTGTTTCTTCAATATTTTTTTCTGTTATTTGGTGTTGTTATAACGTTTGTTTGTCTGACAAATGGACTATTATTGTGCTTGTATTTTTACTCTAATCCCCTCCTCCTCAAAAAGTGGTAAAACCTTAGTCTTTTCTTTTCATAAAAATGAGTTATATTTTCTTAAAAATGTATTTCCATCCATCTACATGATGTCTGTATTTTCAAATGAAGGCATTGATCAATTCAGAGGTGAAAAGTACTGAATTGCAAAATTTCATAAAAATTAAAATTTTATATGCAATGCATTCTTTATTAAAATTACAAAGCCTTTCCAACATGTGGAAAGAGATTATATATTTTATGTAATTGCAGATATCATATTTAATTGAAACTAATATAGTATCTGTCTGTCTATCCATATAGATATCTTTCAAAGGAGACTTGAATTTTCCAGTAAGTCTGGTTTTTTCCTTTTTTTTTGCAGCAACAGCTACTCAAGCTTCATTCATACATTTATCATTTGCTGTCAGCTTATTGCATCTGTGCTGCACTTCCATCCAATTCATTTTATTGATGTAGATTATTTTATTGCTCTATACTCTAGTTTCATCCGACACAATAAAATCCACAAAGATGTTACCTAGAAGAGTGAGGTATTTTTTTTAGTGTACATAAAAGTAAATACATAATCATTAAAATCAAAATGTCACTTCTGTACCATCTTACACATCTAGTTTATACTATTGTTACCTGGTGTAACATACACAGGAAAGCTCTGTTGTAAGGGCAGTGCTGCCAGCCTAGAAATGTACAATCCTAGTTAAGCATCAGTGTCTTTTGACAAGAGACATTCACTTTAACTTTCCAATTATTTTTCAGGTTTGTGGAAGGAATGCTTAACATTTGTTATAATGCCGTTGATCGTCACATTGAAAACGGTCAAGGAGATAAGATTGCGATCATCTACGACAGTCCCGTTACAAACACTAAGGCGACTATCACCTACAAAGAAGTCCTGGAGCAGGTAATACCATGAGTTTTCTCTACATGTCATTTGGAAATCACACAGAAATTCTTTATACGGCATACATTATCATTGTAAAACCTGTAATTCTCTTAATACATTGACATGTTACCGTATTTTTCTTTTGATGCACATTGGAAATAGAGGGATGCTAACTCATTGAAAGTGTTTTTATTCCTTAAATTTATATTTTATGATACTGGAAATCTCTAAGAATATGTTTAAGTCCTTTCTGGCCTTTGTTTTCCATCCCTCTTGCCATCACCTCTTCCAGCTATTCTAAATTTAGCTTTTATACTATTGAAGCTGTCTCCCAGCTTACCTCCTACTCATATCAGATCATCACTTAAACTGACATCAGAGTTTTTTTTTCTTAAGAAACAACATATTACTCTACCCTACCTAGAATTTTTTTTCTCAAAAATCACTGTTACTCAGAGAGTAAAATGGGGACCACTGTGACATATAAGATGCTTGGAATTCCAATCATGGCATCCCTCAGTTTTATTTCCCAATGCTGTGGCTGTGAAGACAACGATTTTTTCACCCTGGGTGTCCCGTCACTCCCTCAGGCACTCTTGTAGCTCCGCCCATGTTCATTCCTTACCCTCATTTACTCTTTTTTTTTTTTCTTCTCACCTGTGTAGTGTGTATGCGAATTGTGATATTGACAAATGAATTATGAAATTTTCTTTTAACATTAGGGTAAGAAGTGGGTTTCAGAAGCAATTATAACAGCATTTGATCATTGTTGACTGTGGGAGAGCTATTCTAGCTGTGTGGGGCATTTACCATATTCTGCCAGGTGTAATGTGCAACCTTATTTTTCCCTCAAAAATTTGCACAAAAAGTGTATACTATACATGGTAAAATATGTATCTACATCTGACTTAAAGGGAGATGTTAGTGTAGACTGGGGTTTCTCAACCTTGACACTACTGACATTTTAAGTGACAGGATTCTTCATAGTGGGGTGCTCTTGTAGCAGCATCCCCCTTCTCCACTCATTGATGCCAGCAGCAGCACGCCTCTCCCAGTTGTGATCGTTAATGACTCCAGATGTTGCTAAATGTCCCCTGGGTGGCACAGTCATCATTAGTTGAGAACTACTGGTTGAACAGAGTCTGTCCTACTAGGATTTGCAAGCACTTGCCCTTACATTAAGGCTCTTTGAATCACATTTTTCTTTTGCTTTTTAAATATAGTTTTAAAAAGTTTGTTCAACTCTCCCTGACTCTGAAATTAATATCCTTTTGCAATGGCCATGTTCCTGCTTAACCTTCTAAGAAAATATGAGAAAGTCAACTGAGACAAAACAATGAGCTCCCCAATTCTGAGTTCTTGCAAGTAATCATGAGAGAATGCAGAAGCCCGTTTTGCTCAGGCCAGATAACAATCCCAACCTCAGCTGATTTAAATTTTGAAGAATTTATGAAAAGGGAAGACTGAAAAACCAGATTCAGAAAAATGGTACACCCCAAAGAAGGGGCAGCAATGGCGGATTAGAAGAACCCACAAATTTTCTAGTAACTAGACTTGCTGACTTGAATCAATATCCTATAGATTGGCAGAGGAGGAACACCTAATTAACCCGATTTAGGTTACATGCCTAAGGTACCAGGCAGTGGGGAAAAAATGTCTTCTCCTCTCTGAATTTCACCATAGGAACTGGGGCCTTGCCTTCTTCTCGGACTCTAGTTCGGGAAATCCAATCTAATAGGAAGGGATAGCCCAAGAGAGAACAAAACAAAATAAATTTGAAAATATACTATTGGTAATTTATATTGTTCCATAGGTAATAGCTGTGTGTTTTCTCAATAAATTATACTGAGAACTCATATTGGGGCTGAGGAGGATAGGCACTCCGTTAACGAGGGACTTTGCTATCATCTGAAGCCTTGCCTTAATTAGAAAGTATGAATTTCTTGATAACCTGTTATACGCCATGTTTTATTTTAGGTTTGAATTTTCAGCTTTTAGACAATGTTTATCCTTTCATTAAAAACTTGTTCTTATTAGGCATATTGTCATACTCTCATTTTCTTAATATTAAGGCCCAAGATGCTGGGAAATATTAATTGATATATAAGTTAGGAAGCTAATTTACATATTATAAAAATGTTCTCTATATCAACATATTATATTTGATACATAACCAAACAGCAGTGTCAAAGAAAAAGCTTTAGAGAAACCTAAAATCTGGAGAGTTAAGTAATGGTTATTGTTCTTCTCATTTTCTGTTTTCTTTTTAATCAAGTACATAAACATATATGATAAATACAAATCCACATTTAGCTTCGAAGCTGTTTTGCTTCTCATCTTGATTTTCTAATATTAAGTGTAGACTCAGACCCTTTTGAGCTTTGTGCTTGTTCATTGGTTTCAGTTTAGCTTGTCATCAAAGTACTTAAAAGGTCTGTTTCTCTCACCTGCTGACAGCGTCTGATTCCCCAGGCTTTTCTTCTCTAAAGTAAAGGAAGAACTGTTAGGAAAGAGAGAGGCATTGTGTTCCACTTTGATTACTTTGGTTCCCTGTGGCCTTTATTTCATTAAGTAGAGAAGACAAAGAAAGATTTAATGGGTAATGCCTTTGCGAGCAAACAGAAAGAAGTGCCTTTGTATCTTGCTTGTTTTAATCTCTCCTGACTCATTTCTACTGGGAGTTTCTGGCTAGGTAAAACTGTAGTTAGCATTTCTTATTTAATTAGTGAACCAACTAATTTTAATCTAAATTGTTTTACTGACATGAAAGAACTGGAGGTTTTACAGAATGATTCAGAAGTAGAGCTTTTTCACAAATTGCCATCTTTTGTGTGGATCTGATAAATTTAATAACTATAATTTTTCTAGAGAGATTTGAGCCGGGGTTAAGATCAGTCATTCATGCCACAAATATTTGTTTTATATGCCAAACCCTGCTGGGAACATGGGATACCAGGTAAATGGACCCACCCCTGATTTTCAAGGGACTAAACTACCATGTAAACATAGTAAAGAACATGATGGGGATAGTGGTATACTCACTGAAAACATGGGAAAGCACCCAGCTAGCGAGAAGTTGATGACATGGGAAGGCTTTCTGGAAGAGTCAATACCGGAAATTAGCCCAAATGGCCAAAAGTGGGAAGGGAAAAACTGTGGGGAGAGGGAGGTCTTGCAGAGGGAAGGAACAGGTCCTGTAGAGATGCTGAGGGAAAAAGCAAAGCTGGTGCCCCCACAGTGAGTTTGGTGAGAAGTGTAGCGCAAAGGGTTAGGGAGAGATAGGGCAAGACTGAGCCAGACTGGAGGACTGAGAGTGCCACATACTATGTATTTTTATTTTATTCTGAGGGCCATGGAGAGAAAAAAAAAAATCCGACTCTATGACCTGTGGCTCATTGTGACCTGTGGCTCATTGTGACCTGTTTCCGTGACCACTCCTGTGACCTCTGCAGTGCTCTGCACACCCCAGCTGCCCTGCCTCCCACAGTCAACTCCCCTGGCCTGCTCCACCCCCACCTGAGAGCCTTTGTATGCACCCTCCCTCCCCTGCTTGAAGTAGTTTAGTGCTGTTTTCTCTTGTAGAATAGTAAATTCCATGAGGACAGGGTTTTTTGTTTTGTTCACAGAGATAGTGCTTGGTACATAGTCAACATTTGTTGAATGATTAAGAAATGGATGAATGAAATACCATTTGAAATTTCTAGGTGACTCTGGTTTCCTTTTTTGGGAACAGAAGCGTATCTTTGAATTGTTTTTTTAATTATATTTTATTGATTATGCTATTACAGTTGTCCCATTTCCCCCCTTCATTCCCCTACACGCTGCACACCCCCTCCCACCCACATCCGCCCCTTTAGTTCATGTCCATGTGTCATAAGTTCTTTTGCTTCTACATTTTCCACACTATTCTTGCCCTCCCCCTGTCTATTTTCTACCCACTGTCTGTGCTACTTGTTCTATGTACCTTGTCCCCCTCACTTTTCTTCCCTCTCTCCTATTGCTAACCCTGCATGTGATCTCCATTTCTGTGTTTCTGCTCCTGTTGTAGTGGTTTGCTTAGTTGGCTTTTGTTTTAGATCTGGTTGTTAATACCTGTGAGTTTGCTGTCTTTTTACTGTTTATATTTTTAATCTTCTTTTTCTTAGATAAGTCCCTTTAACATTTCATATAATAAGGGCTTGGTGATGATGAACTCCTTTAACTTGACCTTATCTGAGAAGCACTTTATCTTCCCTTCCATTCTAAATGACAGCTTTGCTGGATAGAGCAATCTTGGATGTAGGTCCTTGATTTTCATGACTTGGAATACATCTTTCCAGCCCCTTCTTGCCTGTAAGGTCTCTTTTGAGATATCCGCTGACAGTCTGATGGGAACTCCTTTGTAGGTGACTCTGCCATTATCCCTTGCTGCTTCTAGAATTCTCTCCTTCATTTTAATCTTGGGTAAAGTAATTATAATGTGCCTTGGTGTGTTCCTCCTTGGGTCCAACTTCTTTGGGACTCTCTGAGCTTCCTGGACTTCCTGGAAGTCTATTTCCTTTGCCAGATTGGGGAAGTTCTCCTTTATTATTTGTTCAAATAAGTTTTCCACTGGTTGCTCTTCTTCTTCCCCTTCTGGTACCCCTATAATTTGGATGTTGGGACGTTTAAAAATGTCCTGGAGGTTCCTAAGCCTCTCCTCATTTTTTTGAATTCTTGTTTCTTCCTTGTTTTTTGTTTGGTTGTTTCTTTGTTCCTTCTGGTCCACTCCATTGATTTGAGTCCCAGTTTTCCTCCCATCTCTGTTGGTTCCCCATGCATTTTTCTTCATTTCACTTACTGTAGCCTTCATTTTTTTATCTAATTTGTGAGCAAAATCAACCAATTCTGTGAGCATCCTGATCACCAGGGTTTTGAATTTTGCATCTGATAGGTTGGCAATCTCTTCGTTGCTTAGATAAATTGGCTCTGGGGCTTTGATTTGTTCTCTGGTTTTAGCCATTTTTATTTCTGTTTTTTTGGGGGGAGCTAGTCACAGCTGTGATGTAGTTAGGGGTGGAGCCTTAGGTGTTCCCCAGGGTGGGACAGCGCAGTCGCTGGGTAGTGACGCTGTATGTGGGGGCGGGGTCTGAGACGGAACAATGGCGCTTGCTCCGCTCACTCTCGGATTCCACTCCCTTCCACCGCTTCCCCTTTGCCTGGATTATCTGCGCGTGAATGTGCGACCACCCAGTCAGCCAGCTGCCTTGTGTGGCCTCACTGGTTCTTCACAGTTGCCACCCTGTGCCCGGGGTCTGCTAGGTGCCGCCTGTGTACCTGGGGGCTGCCAGCTGCTGCTGCCTGCGTGCCCAGTCCACACCTCCGCTTTTTCCTGCTGCGACTCCACCCCTCTTACTGGTCTGGATGAATCGTTGTTGGACTTCCAAACAGTTCGATTTTCTGAGTTCTGGTTGTTTTCTTGTTTCTAAATCTTTGTTGTCCTTAATTTTGGTTGTGATACGAGGCACAGTGTGTCTGCCTACGCCTCCATCTTGGCCGGAAGTCTTATCTTTAAATTGTATCAATAATAGAACTCGATCTTCTCTCCAAGTAAATTCTAACCTAATATCTGTCAAGGATTTTAGCTTGTTTATATTTGGCTTGGTAGCTCAAAATAAATATTTCCTCCTTGAATTTTTCACAGACACAACTCTGATTGGCATCCCAGGAGACATGTATGTGTGTTTGTTGTGTTCTGCTCTTCTTAGCTCTCCAATTAGTAACCTCAGTGAAATAACAGGTGTGTGTGAGAGAGTTTGTGTGTGTGTGTGTGTGTGTGTGTATAAAATATACAAACAGTGTTTATCATTCTTAGAAATTCCTACACTAAGTTTATTTTCTCCGTTTCTAATTTTACTTAGAATTTACCTTTATATATGGTAAATTTGTTGTTGTATTTGTATGTAACAATTATATATTTTTGTATCTATTCACTAAATAAGATCATGATCCCCTAAACGGCATTGGAGAAATTTTCATGAATCTAGGTATACAAGGAAAATTTATGAAACCCAGTCTAAGCTAAATTTTTTCTCTTTTAATTTAAACTGAAAATGTCTATTATCTCTATGAAAGGTAATTTTTGGAAATATAATTATGGCAGTGGTTGTAATTGTGAAGGTTGAATAATTCAGAGGAGAAAATTACTCTGAAATCTAGGGTCATGTCCCGTAAGGTCTCCTGAACTCTGCCCTGTAGAATGCTCTCTTCAAAGTGTGAATCTCATTGTCTCAGAAATATGTCAGGGTGTGGTAATATGGTAGTCATTTGTCAGTCACATCATTAGTATTTCCTCAAGCAAAAACCTAAACAAAAACCAGATGATGCAGAAAGTCAGTCCTGCCAGTGGTTGTCTTGTTGAAGGGAAAGGATACAACAATGCCTATTAAGAGTTTCCTTTCCTTAAACTTCCTAAATAAGTAATGCAACATCCCTTTGGGTTACAGTCTGCTCCACTAAAAACTATCTCTGTAAGGTAAGTTAGCCTTTTCATGTTTGGTAAATAAGTGAATGATGCTAGTATGAGAATGAACTTCCAAGAGTTCATGTATGGTTTTTCCTAATATGTAAATTTCACAAACTTTTATTGAAGGGTAATATATTCAGATTAGTGCATAGCTCATTAGTACAAATTTGTTGGATTTTCACAAATAGAACATGCCATGTGACAAGATTTGTCATATAACCAGAGACAGAATATTCCCAGCCCCCTAAAATCCCCGACTATACCTCCCTTCAGTCATTTTCTCCCCATGTTCACATGATTATATCTAGACATCAAAAGACCACTCACGATGGAGTTTACCTGCTTTTGAACTTTGAATAACTTGAATAATAGAATGTACTCTTTCCATCTGGCTTTTTTTCACTCAACATTTTGTGTATGAGATTCTTTCATCTCATTGCAAGAGGCTGTAGTTTGATCACTTGGGTAATGATCATTTTGGGCTACCACAAATGATGCTGCTGTGCACTGGTGTTTGTGACCATATATGTGCATTTGTTTTGGGAATGTGCTTAGGAGTAAGATGGCCACTTCATGGAATGTGTACAGGTTCAGTTTGAGTATATAGTGCCAAAGAATTTTCCAGAGTGGTTGTACCAATTTATATCCCTCTTCTGGTACATGAGCATGCTAGTTGTAGACACTTGGTATTGAGAATCTCAAGTTTTAATTTTGGCCTTTCTGATGGATGTATGGTGATACTGTATTGTGGTTTTAAAGTTACTTTTCCCTAATGACTAATGAAGCTGAGCTCCTTTTCCTGTGTTTCTTCACCATTTTTTGTTGTACTTTTCTCAAGGGCCCATTCAGATTTTTACCCATTTACTTTTCTATTGCAATTATTACCATGTTAGCAAGCTGTGGGTGAAACTTTCTCACATTTCAATAAAATACCATATTATTCTCTGAAAACCTTAAGAAAAAATAAAGATGCTTTAATGCAAGTGTTAATTAAGTAGTTTAAGAATCTAAAGCTGAGAAGAGAGTCTTCCCTGTTTTGAATACAATTAATGATAAAATCTGCACTTTACTCATGTCTACTAGTCTTTGTTTGGAAGGATATTTGGAAGCAGATGTCCTGTGGTAGAATAATTTAAAGCAGGAAGCATGAGCCCAGCATTGAAGGTTAGAAATGACCTACTGAAGAGGATGCTGCACTAGGACTTTTAACAATAAAAGGCTCTAGATATGTTTATTTTGAGTGGTCTTTCTCAACCTTATTTTCCAATAGCCTCACTATTTTTGTGATTTATTTTGTGTAATACAAGGTTGCATTACAAGTTTTAGCAGAAACACTTGTATTTAATTTGAAATGAAAGATGAGTATATACCAACTAATGATTTAATTTTTTGAATCAAATTTGTAACTGGAACCTTATTTTGAATTACTTTTAGAGTTAATAAAATTTAAGTTAGATTCTGAGAGTACTCCATGTAAAGAATATAAATATTAGATCAATTTAATAAATCATATAGGAAGAAATTAATTAAATAACAATCATTTTAGTATTTCCTAGTTTCCTCTTATTTGTTAGAGCCATGTATTCAAAACTAAAAATGTCTAAAGTTAATTTTTGCATCAACTCAAAACAACAACAATGTAACTGACTCTTTAGAATTTGAGATCTCAGCCAGATTTTTAGAAATTATGTGGTTTCTGAAATCAAGATCACTGCTTGAATTGGAAACTCACTTCTTTTCATTGCTCCCTATTCCAGAAGCTATTTAATCATGCTTTAAAGTCCAGAAGTCTTTACTTATACCTTTCATATGTAGTTTACTTTTGCTTTTTATTTTATTCATTAGTGTACTTACATTATTAGTGTACCTATTTATCAGTATACCTCTCAACTGGAGTAAATATGTCTTGAGAATAGAGGTAATATTATATTATACTTATTTATTTTACCTATACAGTGACTAGTACAGGCCTTGTAGTATAAGTTCATGTTATATATTGAGTTTATAAGAAGAACATTCACTAACTCATTCATTAAAAAGTGAATAAAAATATAATTTTTGTTTACAGGAAATCATTATGTCCAAATATATCACTGTGTCCTCTACATTGTGATATTGTGTCCTCTACATTGTGATAATTTTTTATATTGTGGAATTTTTGTTTAATTTTTTATTATTTTTTAATCTTCACCCAAGGATATACTTATTTTTTTAGAGAGAGAGAGAATGGGGGAGAGAAAGAGAGAGACTGAGAGAGAGAGAGAGAGAGAGAGAGAGAGAACATTAATGTGAGAGAGAAACATTAATTGGTTGTCTCCTGTACACGCCCCAACCAGAGACTGAACTTATAACCTAGGCAATGTGCCCTGACTAGGAATAGAATCCTCAACCTTTCAGTGTATGAGACCCCACTCCAACCAACCTAGCCACCCAGCTAGGGCAGGAAATTTATATTTTTTGATAGGTGAGAATCTTTCTTGTTTTAATGCATTGCCTGACTATAAAGGTTTATATCCTGCCTTACCCATAGCTCTGCTTAAGTTTACCTTACCTGTCCAATCTTAGAAACCTGGAAATCTGGTCCATGGCTTTTATTCTTACACATGTTTAATTAATTTGTTATTATACACTAATAGGTGTTTATTAGATGACTTATCTTCAAGTTGGCTAGATGGTGACATTTACAAAATTAACACAACGAATTCAGTAGATCATCTGCTTTGAATTTAATTTGATGGACTGGAATGATGGTGGTGTTAAATTTATTTATTCAAAGCATACTGTTAGTATTACAGAACAAAAGTGGGTTTCGTCTGTCTGTTGTCGAACACAGGCACACTCCAAAGACAAAATTTGGCGGGGAAGGAAAAAGGTCTATTAAAATGTTGCATAATTTGGGGTGGCTCCAAATTATTGGGGTGGCTCCCAGACTCCAGGCTCGTTTCTTCAGCAAAATATAGGGAAAAAACCCATTTGTTCCCCCGAAAACTGAAACACAAAACCATGGCCAGAAATCCTAGGCCATCCTTATCCGCCTTTTTTGGAGCCCAAGGCTGCTAAGCAGTCTTTCCAGGCTCATGCTTCTCTCTGGAGTGTGTGTGCAGGACTGGTGCCACCATCACCCTGCTGTGGCTTCCCGGCCTCCTGCCCTGGCAGCCTGGGGCCTGCCGCCTGGCCACAAAGCTTTCAGGGCCCATGGGCCAAGGCTGCTCCAGCTCCCGACGGGCAAGCAAGGGTAAGAAAATGTTGCATGTTTTCCCCGTTCTTCCATTTAAATATTGTGACCCCAAATTTCATACCCTTTGGAAGGGGTCAGCTCCCCAGCCAATCCTGTCCTTTTCCCAGGCTAGACTGGCAGGTCAGCACCTCCTCCTGCCATCAGGTACTGGAAAGGAGTAGGAGGGCTTTTCCCTCCGTCAGACGCCCTCGCCAGCCTCATGCAGGCTCTGTGCAGATCTCTATCCTGGGGCCAGGGAAATCTGCTCTCATGTACCACACTAGCGGCTGTTCCCGCCCCCACCCTCCTAGTCCCCTGCCTTGTGTGTTTCCTGTGAACCCTCCCTCCGGGGCCTGGCCAGGCATTAGTATCATTAGGACACCTCATTTGTATCTGGTACTTCTATGGGTACCAGGGATCACAGTAGTGGATAATATAGGCTTTGCTCACAGGAAAATTACATTTTTTTTAAATTAAATTTTATTTTAATTGTTGTTCTTACACAGTTTTCTGTTTTCTACTCCCATCCCGTCCCTCCGCCCCAGCCCTCCCCAGCTCCCTCCCATTTCCAACCCCCCTAGCTTTTGTCCATATGTCTTTCATACTTGTTGCTCTAATCCCTTCCCCTTTTCCCTGGATATTCCTATCCCTCTCCTCTCTTGTTCTCAATTTCAGTGTCTTTGGTTATATTATGGTTGTTTGTTTGTTTTTTTTATTAGGTTCCTGTTAAAGGTGAGATCATATGGTATTTGTCTTTCACCTCCTGGCTTATTTCGCTTAGCATAATGCTCTCCAGTTCCATCCACGCTGTAGCGAAGGGTAGGAGCTCCTTCTTTCTTTCTGCTGCATAGAATTCCATTGTGTAAATGTACCATAGTTTCTTGATCCATTCATTTATTGATGGGCACCTAGGTTGCTTCCAACACTTGGCTATTGTAAATTGTGCTGCTATGAACATTGGGGTGCATAGGATCCTTTGGATTGGTGTTTCACGGTTTCCAGGATATAATC
>PVKU01007787.1:0-74242 GCA_004027475.1 Anoura caudifer
TGTCTTTGGTTATATTATGCTTGTTTGTTTGTTTTTTTGATTAGGTTCCTGTTAAAGGTGAGATCATATGGTATTTGTCTCTCACCTCCTGGCTTATTTCGCTTAGCATAATGCTCTCCAGTTCCATCCATGCTGTCGCGAAGGGTAGGAGCTCCTTCTTTCTTTCTGCTGCATAGAATTCCATTGTGTAAATGTACCACAGTTTCTTAAAAGCTCTTTTAATCATTGGATCAGATGTGGTCCTTGGTTCTTCTTAAATTGAAAAACAAAATCAAATATCATTCATATATATACACACACATATATGAATGACATTTGATCCAGAGCGAATGATAATGTAGCATGTATGTGTGTATGTATACACACACATAGATATGTGCATACATATGTATACACATACATGTATATACACTGAGTACTGACTCTACAGAATATAAGTTTTAACTAAAGGGGCTTTGCATATAACCTTTCTTATTCTCTCCACCCTGACCCTCTCACCTTTCCAGCAGGTCCACAAATTCATTTTCCTCCCACCTGGTGGCTCACTATCTTGGAGGAAAGGCAGTACAGAGTGACCAGAGTCATTGTGGCATTGTGGGGAAACCAAGGAAGGCTGCGTAGAGGTGATGACATTTAAACTGATACCTGGAGGATGCTTAAGAATGAGAAGGCTTTCTGGGGAAAGGCAGTGGTAGGCACAAAGACAAGCAGCATAAAATAATCCTGGCAAATTCAGGAAACTAAAAGAGCTTTGCAAAGACTTTAGATTTTATGGTGGAGATGTTAGGGGGAGCTACAGAAGATACTTAGGCAGGGAAATGACATGATAACATTTGTAAGTTAGAAATATATACACATACAAATATGTTTGAGAAAAATCATATGATGATAGAATTCACAGAATAACTGCCTAAGTATGTCAGTGTGTGGGTGAAATTAACAACATATAGCACCTTTGAACTCGCACGCACAGTTCTTTCTATAAGCAGCTGTTCCCTGGAATTGACCCAGAATTGCTCAACATTCTTGATCTCTGGAACATTCATCCTTTGCACTGACAGCTTTCACAAAGGTGTTCTCATGTCTGAGCCCTTCAGGCTGACAGAACCGACTCCAGGGTCAGTACAAAGCTGGGAATGCTAGGGCTGGCCCTCAATTACGTTTAATTAACCTCACCAATAGGAATTGTTAATGTAGCAATGTTTAAAAACTGCACTAGGATTTAGGATTTCTCTGAGCCTATATGGAATATAAAGTGTGTAGACAGATAGTCAAGAAAGTGCTTCCAGCTGCTCTAACCATCCTGGATTAAGGTCAGAGTTCAGAACAGCCATTTCAGTGGAAAGGAAATCAAATCAAACCAACCCTGGAGGTTTTAAAATAGAAGGGCATAAGCACTTTTAAGACAAGATTAATAACAAAAGAGTGAGAGGAAAGGGTGTCTTTGTGGAGGTGAGAGGAATAAAAACAAGGGTGTATGACAACTTCATGATTATTCCAAGAAAATAGACTCAACTCCGTTAAAGACATATTTACTGAGCCCCAATAATATTACTATTAATATTAACAGCAACTACAACCTTACATTTGTTTAGCACTTTGCAGTGTGCTTTTGCATGTGTCCGCTTTCCACCAACTACATGAAATTGCCACTTTAGTAGAGGCTCCGAAGAGCCATCCAGATCCTCCTTCGGGACTGAAGGGCTTAGTCCCCTAGACAGCCCTCAGCTGACCAAAGAGAGCTGTCTGTCCCAAGGTCATGCCCCCTTCTTGGGACACCCCACATCCAGGGACTGATCCACATAGGGTAGAAAGACCTGGCACCCTCATCCCAATTTCAGCACTACTCAGGCGGTGGCCGAGGCCTTCACTGAGACTGTATTGCAGTCCGACTTCTCCCTCTTGCCTGATCCTCCTTCCTATCTTCTCTTCCTGTTTCCTCCTTTACCTTCCCTCTCCTCCACCCCCCTCCCCAGTCACGATCCCAAGAGCACTTCCTCCTGCAAGCTGGTCCACATCTGAACCTGCCTCTCAAGGTGTCCAACCTGTGATAGTCATTATCCCAATTCTAAAGATGGAGAAACTAAACATCTTAGATGGTAATTACCCAAAGAGAGATGGACAATGACTGGAACTCATATCCAATGGATGTTACTCAACAGTCAAGTGTGCTAGGGCAGCAGTGGATGGGAAGATGAATAAGGCCCCTATGCTCTGAGCTCACCACGCCATGAGCAACGCAAACACAAACACAGCCCCACCTGCATGACCACCAACAGAGGCTCCTGTGTTAGGTGTGAGAATGAAGAAGAGAGAATAAAGTTAGCAGACTGTGGGATCTGCATAGGGAGGACCCTGAAGACATTCCAGGGAGACTGCAAGGAACACTTGCACCTTTCCTCTTTTACTAGCCTGACCTCACCATGGAGAAAAGCCTCTCAGCAAAAAGCAAATCAAGGGGTTAGAGCTGAGGAACGGCCTGCAGGACTAAGTGAGCGTCTTGCCATCTGTAACAACTCTGCTAGCAGGACTGTTAAGGAAACTACTTACAAAACACTCACTATGCAGCTTTGCATATGGCAAACCAGGGGTCAAATATTAATAGTGGCCCAAGCAGTATTTTGTGAATTCTCAGATTTTAACGTCTTTAAGTTAAGAAGACATTCCTTAGTTCTCCACTCATCCTACCTCTCCTTGCTTATTTTTGGCTGCTTTACATATGGATGTTACCTCACTGGCCCCTGAAAGCATGAGAGTTTGCCTGCTGTGTAATCATTGTCACCACCACCCCTACAACATCCATGCATATAAACATACTATCTATACATACACATATACACATACATAGCATGTATTTGCATACAAAATGCTATGCTCTGTTCTAAGCACTTTACAATTATTATCCCATTTCACAGAAGAGGACACTGAGGAACAAAGAAGTTATTATGTTGCTTCTAAGGTCATGCACCTTGTGATAGAGCTGGGATTCAAACCATGCAGGTTGGCTGCAGAGCGTATGCTACTCCTCACCATGTCATACTGCAGGCGGTCTGTGTGCAGTAACAAGTATTGGCGTGGATGCCTCCAAAGGGCAAAAGGAAAGATAAAGTTATTGTGAGAACTGAATGAGGTAAGTGCAGTAAAACAGAATAGTAACTGGCACATGAGAAGCACTAGGTAAAAGTAAACTACTCTCAGAAACAGGCTCATAGATGCAGAGAACAGAATGATGGCTGCCAGAGGAGAGGGAGGTTGGAGAGATGGGTGTAAAAGGTGAAGCGATTAAAAGTACAAATTAGTAGTTACAAAATAGTCACAGGGATGTAAAAGTACTGCATAGGAAATAGGTGAGTGCTAGAAATATTGGGGGGATCACTTTGTAAACTATATGATTGTCTAACCAGTATGCTATCCACCTAAAACTAATACAAAATAATATTGAATGTCAACTGTAATTGAAAAATAAAATTTTAAAAAGAGAAGTTGGGACCAAATAAATTCTAGAACCATATCACTAAAGTGTATCAGAGTATAAATGGCCAAGGGTGATGATATTTATCTTCCCAGGTGAGAACCTCAACATACCTTACAAAACTTGTTATGAGAGTAAAATGCAAATAGGAAACAAATGAAATTTCACCATAAGCTCAATATCTGATAAGAACAGATACTACACTTGATCTTAGCCAAAAGTCTGAGAAGCAATCAAAAGTTCAATATCTGAATCAAATGAAAAATTTCAGTTCTCACAGATACCCCACTGAACTAACTCTTTGGTGGAGAATTTATTCCCACCCTGTTCCTATGATACAAAAGGTATGTTAGGAAACTAAATTTCTTTCCTTTATACAAGATCACTCAGTTGTGATGAAGGAAAACTAATGAAGGAAAAGTTCTGAAACAACTTCACAAAACCAAAGAATGATCAACAGTTTTGTTAATAAATAAAATGTTTTCAATCCACAAAAATGTAAGCTATTCTCATTAGGGAAAATATTTTCCACTTGAATAAATGGTGACACTCCTTACATTTATATAGTTTGTTTGTTTTGTTTTTTAACTCACAGAGCATTTCCAAACAAGCATGTCATGCTTAATTTCTATATCAACATAATTGGGACACAGGGTGCCACATTATTTGGTCAAACATTATTCTGAATATGTCTGTGTGGGTGTCTGGGGTGAGATAACACTTGAATCAGTAGACTGAGTAAAGCAGATTGCTCTCCCTAATGTGGTGGGTCTCATCCAACCAGTTGAAGGCCAGAATAGAACAAAAAGACTGACCTGACTGACCATCCTGCCCATCTGCCTTGGGCTGAAATATCAGTTCTTTCCTGCCTTAAGACTCAACTGAAATATCCTTTTGGGTCTTGAGACTGCAGGCTTCAGGACTAGAACTACACTGTCAGCTCTCTTAAGTCTCCAACTTGCTGACTACAGATTCTGGGAGTTGTCAGCCTCCATAATTGAATCAGCCAATTTCTTATCATAAATCTTTTTATACATATCTATCTATCTATCTATCTATCTATCTATCTACACACACACACACATGCACACACACACACATGCACACACACACACACATCTATTGGTTCTGTTTCTCTGGAGAACACTGACCAACTAATACAAGAAATATTTTCACCTTTCCCATCTTACAAATGAGAAACTGAGGCTCAGGGAAGTTGAATGACTTGTACAGTTTACAACTCATCTCCTTATCTTCAGATGCTCTGAGTCCTGTTGATTGTATTTTCATTCATTCAGCAGACACTTATCAAGCAACTGTTCTGGGCCAGGCATTGTACCCCTAAATAATTTTCAAATCCACCATTCCTTCTCGAGCCCTACTTCCTCTGGCTCTACACCACACAGCTTATCTTCTTTCTCTTAAAGAAGAGAGTCAGGGCACTAAAGGCTCCAGACTCAGCTCCCAGCCCCAGCTCTATCCTATGTTTGGCCTTTTCCCAGATACGATTGCCTCTTTAAAAGTCTAATTTTGTTGTATGTTTCAAATTTTTCATAATAAAATTAAGGGGTAAAATGCCTCTCCTTTGCTTAAAACCTTTCAGTCACTTTTCCTTGCACCTAGAATAGAATCCAAATTCCCTAAAATGTCACCTCCAGAGACTTATGTGATCTGTCTCCACCTGTCTCCCTGGAGGCCTTTCAGCCCCTCAAGCATATCCCATCTGGCACACACTTTATCCCTTTCTCTTCATGGCTCCTCTATCAGGTCTTTGGTTAGATAGCCCTTTCTCATAAATGCCAAATTCAAATTATATTCTATTCTCTTAGCACCTTATTCTTTTTCTCCATGGCACTTAATACAATGTGGAGATAAAAGTTTGTAGTTTTTATTATTTATGTCTATCTCCTAAACTAGGTTATAAGCTCCACGAGGACAAGCTCATAATTGTACTCCCAGTGCCTAGACACAGTAGGTGTTCAATGTATTTGCTTAATTAATGTTCTATAAACTCATCACACAATTGAGCATCTTCTCACCTCTGCTATTACTGTTCTTTCTACCTGGATTGACCCATTCCTCCTCCCTGCTTCCAATGTCTTCATGTGGCAAATTCTTATTTCCTCTGTAAGACTCAGCTCCCCTGTGTCCCTTTTTCCTCAAGGTAATTAAATCATTCTGCATGAACTTCCACAGTGTCCACAGCACTTAGTTCACATATGGGAGCTGTCTTCTTATCTTTTCTGTGGGCCCCACAAGGTTATGGACTGGGCCCCTTTCATCCCAGAGAATCCCTGAGCCAGAACAAGACCTGACATACAAGCATCCCCAGTGAACATTTACCAAAGGTTGCTGACTTAAGAGACTAGAATCAGAAATGTGTATAATGCACCTAGCACATAGAAAGTGCTCAATAAATGGCAGCAATTATTGTCACTACTATTGTAATGCCATTTTTGTTCCTGATCTTCCTCTGAACAGTTTTTGAACCATCCTTTTATTCACTCAACACATATTTATAGAGTGCCTATTCTGGAGTGTATATAACAAGGATAGTTAATGTAACAAACTGCTCAGATACTGGCTCCTCAAGGAACTCAGAGAGATAACATAAAACTATAAATAATTATAAAACAAGTCCTGAGTGTTATAAAAGAATCCACCTAAGCTTCAGCTATAAACGTAGAAGCACAGCCCAGCCAGGCCACACTACATGCACATCCATGGCCCCAGAACCTTTGATCTTGAGTGTTACCAGTACAACCTCTCAAAGTGTGTTATCTCCATGCTTCAGGCCACTAAACTCACTCATCTCTCCCTTCCTGCCATGCTGATGACCCAGCACACCTTGGAGCCATGACTAGCCAAATATCATGTCACAGTGTCATTCATGTGAGCTACTAAAAATGTCCAGAAGGCAACTGAAGGTGTGGGAGTCTTACCGGAAAGTCCAGAGTCTGTCCCCTTGTTAGAGTTCTACTTTTCTAAGCATTTCAGGCCTTGGGTACCTGTGACCTGCATAGTTTGGTTATGGCCACCATTATATTCAGACAAGGCACTTGATATTTTCCTCATGTACAAAGCCACTACATCTCAAACCCCAGTGGATGACCAAAAGTTAACACTGCATGTTAATATTTCATACATGTGTGCATTCACTGAAAGGTAAGGAGTTGTTTTATCCTTAATTCATCTTTTCATAAAGTTTCCATGTATATTATTGATTTTGCATTGAAGTAGTTTGGCAAAGCATTTTAGCTAAAATCCTTATTTAACATCTTGCAGACCACAATACCTAGTAATAATGATTTTTCACAAAAAGAGAGGAATGGGTTTTTGTTACTTTGCTTTAAAAAAATCAATAGAGACTTCTGGCCAAGATGGAGGCGTAGGTGGACACACTGTGCCTCCTCTCACAACCAAAATTAAGGACAACAAAGATTTAGAAACAAGAAAACAACCAGAACTCATAGAAAATTGAACTGTATGGAAGTCCAACAACCCTTCATCCAGACCAGTAAGAGGGGGCAGAGTTGCGGCGGGATAAAGTGGAAGTGTGGACCAGGCATGCAGGCAGCAGCGGCTGGCAGATCCTAGGTGCACAGGTGGTGGCTAGCAGACCCCGGGCATGGGGTGGCAACTGTGCAGATCCAGTGAGGTCACGCAAGACAGCTGGCTGACCAGGTGGTCCCACATTTGTGTGCAGATAATCCAGGCGAAGGGGAAGCAGTGAAAGGGACTGGAATCTGAGAGAGTAGAGCAAGCGCCATTGTTCCCTCTTGGACCCCGCCCCCACATACAGCGTCACTACCCAGTGACTGGGCTGCCCTGCCCTGGGGAATACCTAAGGCTCCACCCCTCACTATGTAACAGCCACGACTAGACAAAACAAAACAAAACAAAACAAAAAACACAGAAACAAAAATGGCTGAAACCAGAGAACAAATCAAAGCCCTAGAGCCAATTCATCTAAGTGACCAAGAGATAGCCAACCTATCAGATGCACAGATCAAAGCCCTGGTGATCAGGATGCTCACAGAATTGGTTGATTTTGCTCACAAATTAGATGAAAAAATGAAGGCTATAATAAGTGAAATGAAGGAAAACGCACAGGGAACCAATAGAGATGGGAGGAAAACTGGGACTCAAATCAATGGAGTGGACCAGAAGGAAGAAAGAAAGAAACAAACAAACAGAAAACAAAGAAGAAACAAGAATTCAAAAAAATGAGGAGAGGCTTAGAACCTCCAGGACATCTTTAAATGTCCCAACATCCGAATTATAGGGGTACCAGAAGGGGAAGAGGAAGAGCAACAAGTAGAAAAGTTATTTGAACAAATAATAAAGGAGAACTTCCCCAGTCTGGTGAAGGAAATAGACTTCCAGGAAGTCCAGGAAGCTCAGAGAGTCCCAAAGAAGTTGGACTCAAGGAGGAACACACCAAGGCACATCATAATCACATTAGCCAAGATTAAAATGAAGGAGAGAATTCTAGAAGCAGCAAGGGATAAAGGCCAAGTCACCTACAAAGGAATTCCCATCAGACTGTCAGCTGATTTCTCAAAAGAGACCTTACAGGCAAGAAGGGGCTGGAACAAGGTATTCCAAGTCATGAAAGTCAAGGACCTACATCCAAGATTGCTCTATCCAGCAAAGCTGTCATTTAGAATGGAAGGGAAGATAAAGTGCTTCTCAGATAAGGTCAAGTTCAAGGAGTTCATCATCACCAAGCCCTTGTTATATGAAATGTTACAGGGACTTATCTAAGAGAAAGAAGATAAAAAATATAAACAGTAAAAAGACAGCAAACTCACAGGTATTAACAACCAGACCTAAAACAAAAGCAAACTAAGCAAACAAGTAGAACAGGAGCAGAAACACAGAAATGGAGATCACATGGAGGGTTAGCAACAGGGGAGTGCAAGGAGGAGAGAGGGGGAAAAGGTACAGAGAATAAGTAGCATAGACGGTAGGTAGAAAATAGACAGGGGGAGGGCAAGAATAGTGTAGGAAATGTAGAAGCTAAAGAACTTATGGCACATGGACCTGAACTAAATGGGGGGAATGTGGGTGGGAGGGGGTATGCAGGGTGGAGGGGAATGAGGAGGAAAAATGGGACAATGGTAATAACATAATCAATAAAATATATTTTAAAAAAATCAATAGAGCATTTGTGTCTGTATTAGAGATTAAAATAGCTTTTTCCCCTCACAATCAAGGTGAGCTTTTATTTAACAAGAAAAGAGATTTTCTCAAACATCCTTCCTTATCCCCATCCACATTAATTTCTAAGTTTCTTAAAAGTTTAAAGACACAGAGGATGGGAAATGACCAAATATGAAGTTAAGTACCCTGAGTTGACATCCCAACTACACTGGTCCTAAGAAGGACTGAAGAGTAATTTTTTTCCTCTGTAAAGATGGATTAACACCCTCCTCTCCCTGTTTCTGTGAGGCTCAATGGAGACTGGGTATCTTAGCAAGGGGCTGAGCAGTATGCACAGGTGTAGGCACCTTCTGTCTTGCAGCTCGAGATATAGATGATGGTATCATCCACCAAAGGAATTTTAAAATTTCATCTTAATAACCATTGATGAAGCTGGTCATCAGGGATGAATGGGGGCTAAAGGTGAATAGGATCTGTATCTTTTCCCAATGAGTTCATAATCTGGCACAGATGAAAGACCACCCTAAAAAGTGACAACCCAGCATGGGCTCTGGAGTCAGATGACTTCAACTGACCTCTGGTGACATTCAATTCATCTTCACTTTCTAACTGGGGTACCTTGGGAAAGGTATTTCATCTCTTGAAACCTCAGTTTTCTCATTTGAGAAAATGGGGATAGCTTTAGTTTCCATACTTCCCAGTGATGTGAAAAGATTCAGATAAAGGACTGAGCACAATGTCTGGCACTGCCCAATACTCAATCTTTGTATCAGGGTTATTATTTATGTCATTTCCAGCAATTACAAAGACCACAGATTTGAGGGACCTTACAGGTGGTAGGCTGGAGTCTAACTATTAAGACAAGGAGGATTTGTGTAACCCCTTGATGAGCTAAAGGGAGAGATGACTTGTCTGTAGCCCTTTCTTATTCAAGCTTCTTGTCGTTCACCTGTGATGATGATGGTAAACCACTGTGATGGGTCTTGGCATCTGTCTCATAAAACAGTGGGAAGGCCAAGTAGGGCTGTGTGGACCAAGCACACCCATGCCTCTATTGGGGAAGAAATGCATGGTGGCTCACATTAGTGCAGGGGTACAAAAGACATCTGTGAATTATCCAGGCCACAGTTTATTTCTCTTGCTCTTGGCATTCTGGCTACAGTGCATCCTTCAGATGACAGACAGGAATTTGGTAAGTACTATAAAGGAAACTGAAACACACATGGGTTGTGATTAGGTTTGGGCATTAGTTTATTTATTAATTCAGGTTAGGAGTTGAACTCAGTACTGTCTGATTCCAGAATCCAGATTCCTACCATGCTAAAGGGCTCTCCATGCTTACTAAATGCAAACAGGAAGTTGAAGACAATCCAACAGATTGTTTAAATTCAAGGAAAGCTAATCATTAATACTAAGACATCCAAATCTTTACAAGTGTTTCAAATCATTTATGGGTGATTTAATAATTTTAATAAACAATGGGTGTCATTTGTCGAGCACTTACTGCATGCCAAGCACTTTATATGCATTTATGTCCATTTGAGTGCCAGTTGATATAAACTGTTATTACATACATTATCTCAACAATTTTACAACAACCCTTATGTGGTAGGCAATTCCCCATTTCTCTTACCCAGTTATCAGCCTCATTTTACAGATAAGGAATCTGAAGCACAGAGTAGGTCAAACAAATTGAACAAGGTCATACCATCAGTAAGTATACGGCCTTCAGCACCCCTGCTCACCCAGTCTGATTACAGCCCCATCATGATCAAAGCTGTTGTTCTCTTCATCTACATGAATCCAGTTCTTCCCATCCTACCTAGGCTGCCTCTTTAAAAATAGCTGTTGGTAATAAGGCTGCACCTAACAATTCCCACCCCAAAAGGCAGTCATCTAGTCCCTACAAAGCTGTATCCACAGTGGACCTCAATTTGATTTTAGTTTCTAATCAAATTGTATGATAAAATTTTATTGGCTAAATTAGTAAAAATAAAAGATGCATAACCCAGGAAAAACTGTTACACAGTTGAAATTAAGAATTCTATTCATTCCTTGCAGAAGGGATAGTGCCAGGCATGTGTATAGCCATGACAAGAAATACTGTTTATATTTACTATATTCCAGTTGCTGTGGGAGGAACTGAGAGAACAAAGAAACAAGACAGACAATGCCCCTCTCCCTGCCCTCATGGAGCTTATATTCAGTGAGGGGAGAACAAACAAGTGATCAAAATTAAAATAAAGTACTTTTAAGTAGTAGTATAAGCAAAATAAAGCAAGGTAAGGGGAATAGATAGAACAAGGAGGGCAAGCTGTTTTGGAGGAGGGGTCATTTGAGCAGAGGCCTAAGCTGAAGAAGGAGGAAGCTGCCTGAGGGTCTGGGGGTGCAGGTAGAGAAGAAAGGTGCCGAGGCAGGAGCCAGCTTGGTATCCTGGAAGCAGACAGCAGGGCCAGTGAGGCTGCAGTGGTCTGACCTGAGAGGAGGTCCAAGAGGCAGGCTGAGAAGAGATGGCATTGGATGCTACAGGCCAGTTAGGAACTTGGATCTCACTCCGACAACAGTCCTATGGAGTACGTAGCATTTACAGAGGAAAAAAATTGAAGTCTACAATGATTATATAACTTTCTTCGCCCTATGAAATCTCACCACTTAGTGGTGGAAGTTTCATATTCTATATTCTTGCTATCAAAAGAAAACACAGGTCCATTAAAAGAAAATGAAAATGATGGTTGAGGGAGTCCCATGCTTCTGTTTCCAGGGCCCACTCTCCAATAGTGTTAAGTGAGTTTATATCTGAAAGGGGACTCAGGACAGTAAATGCAGTGTTCAGCCCTCTCCAACCATTACACCTCTGTTGTACCTCCCCTGAAACTGAAAATACTGTTCCAAGAATTGCTATGCCCTCACTCCAGTGACATGCAACACATATCCTTCCAAGTCCAACCATATGTATGGTACCAAGAAAGCTTGGGAAAACAAGGAATCCTGTTGCCTGGCAAAGCAGGGGCAGCCCATACATCAATTCTAGCCTAGTCTATTTATGCCCTGTAACAATTACATACTTAGCAAATTCACCTAAGATGAAAAAGAAACCACGGAATTTCATAGAAGATATTAATAACAGCACTGACACTAAAATAGAAAGGACTTAGAAATGTTTAAAATACTTAGGTAATGCATTTAATCAACCTTCACCAGAACTTCACAAGGACTGACCTCCCTGTGAGTTACTGAGCACAGGGAGGGGTTCCAAAAGCAATATTGCACCAAGGTTTCCTAACCTCTGGGCTCTGGACTTAGATTGCCTGAGTTCAGAGGGTGTTTGTAAGGGTTTAATAAGGCAATTCATGTAGGGTGATTAGTATAATGCCTAGCATGTTGTAATAACTCTAAAAACCAAGGTATTCTTATTACTATTATAACAGAGAGAAATAAGCCCAGATCCTGCCTCAAGGATGGTGAAGTAAATAACATCAACAAGAGAAATACTGCTAAACAGAGATGCCAAAAACAAAGTGCAGTGGAGTACAGGAACCAAGACACATATCCAGAACACATTTACTGAGCACTTACTCTGGATCGGATACTGGGGGCTGGAAATACAAACAAGTTTGATGATATGATCCCCATCTTGAAGGAATTCACTGTAACTTTCCTTTCACTCATGAGTGATTCTGAATCAAGCAAGTAGTTCATAAGCATCCATGTCCAGTGATGCACAATGGAGTTCCTGGTTTAAAACATAGCTCTTGGGTTAGAAGAACACACAACCCATATAAGGAGACTAGACTCAAGAATAAGAAACGATGAGAAAACAAGCTAAGTTCAAGAAGGTGTGGTGGCAAGGAATAGATGCTATAGGCAACCAGAGACGTCCAAGTAGGCTTCATTAACCAGTGGACGGAGTGAGGTGTCTTCATTAACACACTGACTAGGTCTTCGTCAACAGTAGGCAGTCGTCTTAGCTGGTAAAATGCTGCTGCTGCTAAAGAAATTGAAATATGACATAGAGATCCATAAACAGAGAGTGCATAAAATGAAATCTGTTTTGTATAAGACAATAGGATGTGGTAGAAAGAGCATGGACTTAGAGACACAAGGCCTCAGTGATTACTGCCTGTGAAATCCTGGGTAAATTACTCTCTCTGAAATAAATAAATGTTTGGGAATAAGTGAAATAAATAGAAATTAGATTACCATGCCCTGTTTAAATCAAGTACAACTCTGTGGACAAACAAAACCACTCTCTGATCCTAGAAAGAGAAAATGCCTATGGAAAGAAAAAAGGTTACCATTAATTCATTTCATCTAGTGATGCTGAAACAGCAAAGGCCATCCTTTGAGGGGAAACTTATCTGTAGACCTCCATTTAGATCCACAGCCATCTCGATGGAACATTTGTGAGAAGATCCATGGATTTCACACAACCACACGTGCAGGGTGTTCAGAAAGGAAATTAAAAAATCAATTCTCGATCATCTATTATGTGTCATACACTGGGACAGGCAACAATGACACTATTCCTGCACTGCTGAGTTCACAGGCATGTGGCCATGCTATTCTAACAGTGCCAGAAGCCCTTCTCTCTATTATCAGACAGCAGAGACTTTTACCCCTGAAACCTGGTGCCACTGATTCCAGCCTGGTCCTCTTTCTCCCACTTGAGAGCCCTTTAAAATACTAGAAGATAGAGGTTCACCAAGTCTCTTGAGCCTTATTGCCTCAGTTCACCCACTCCCAAACCAGTCCAACTGGACTGCTCTTCCCCAAACACATTTCTTATTTTCCCATGTCTAGTCTTTTATTTCAGGGAGACCTTTATTTCCCTAGCACCATCTCTACACATACCTGACCTACTGCACACCTACCTACTGCAACATCCACCAGGTCTACCCATTTACTTCATTTTCTGTGTAGCATTTACTGATGATCTGAATGGCATTATTTTATTTAATAGTTTATTAGCTTGTTATTTATATGCCCTGCTGGAATGTAAGTTATGTCCCAAGCACCTATCACAGTGCCTAGATGCAGGAGGTGCTCCATTTTTGTTAGATAAATAAAGGACAGAACATATAAACTCTGTATTATCTGTCTCTTTCTGCTGATACCTGTCCCTTTCAATGTGGTAATATTTATATGCATACTTATATACATAAATGTGTCATCCCTACATGGTAGGAAACTCTTGAAAATCTATATCTGTTTCACTTTTGTATCCTCTGGACCTGTTAAATAAATGCATAATATGATCATTAGCTCTTCAGGCTTCTTAATCTTATCTTGCTCAAAACTGTACATCAATGCTCAGAAATATGAACATATTTAGTTGGTAACATGGAAAAGTACAGAGCTTTTATAACCACATTTCTGCTGCTATTTTTTTAACAACTAATTACTTGACCATCACATATAAAGGTTCTTTTCCCCACATCCATTAGCCTCTTACTTGGTAGCACTTTGCAAACACTTATCAATTATTTGGGGGTAAAAAAGTGAATAAAACCTTTAAAAATTATGCACCAATCTCTGCTTGCTATGGGTTCAAGCTATTTTTCTCAGGTGATACTGTGATATTCCTTTTCACCACATGATATTCACTATTTTAAGCTGTTCAGCACTGTTCTATTTGGTTTCATGTTACATCAATGAGACAGTCAGAGGGAAAAGAAAAAAAAAAGGGACATGCTATATTTAGTAGCACCACTAAAACCATAAATAAAAACTCAAATTTCCTAAGCTCCTTGACTACCCTATTTATATCCAGGACCCTACCTACCATCCTGATATTAAGACCAAATAAGAAATGCTTTTGTCCAGAGTATTTCTCGGAATGTTAGTTACAGTGTATCTATTTACAGTGTCTCTAAAACTTTAAGGGGTTAAAAGTCATACATAAAGGGCATAGAAGGGCCAAACTATTTCTACATGTATTTTGTATTTTCATAGCATTTTTACTGGGAATTATCAGCCTAATTATATTTTAAAACAACACGTCTGATTACATATCTGGGCATGCTGAGTTTGAAGCATTAGCAACTAGACATAGAAAAGCAACTAGATGGAAAACAACTGGACATAGAAAAACAAAGTTCTGGGACATTTAAACTGGAGTATCCCTGTCCCTACATAGGTGGAACATGAAACCATGAGTGTATATAATATGGCCCTTGACAAGTCAGAAAAAAGGAGGAAACCTTATTGACCAAATGTTAGTACTCAATGTGGGCTGGCAGGGTAAGAAAAGGTTTCAGTAGAAGTATGTGCATAAGATAGTATCTAACATCTACTAAAGGCTCAAAAATACTTCACTTACAGTTTTCATTGTAAGACTCAGAGGTATAGGCAAAAGGTCTTTGTACTCTGCAAACTATGGTACAAGTATTTGTTTCTGTTCTTTCTACACGATATGTAAAAGTGGTGTGGTACAGCAACTGCAAAACTGGCCACAGTCTTTATACCTCCTTGTATCCATGCTGTTTCAATGTGACTTTGCAGATAATCTTATCAAGAGGTGTAATCTATTTCCCCATGCCCATATCTGGGCTGGCTTTGTGACTTACTGTGGCCAATAGCACGCAATGGGAACCCCACTGTATCAGTTCTTGCTTACTTTGACTCTTTCTCTTGGAATCCTGCCCAACTGTCATGTGAACAAGCCCTGACTGTCCTTCCAGACGAAGAATGGCCACATAGAAAAGAGACACGTGAGCCAGTCAAGGCTATCCTAGAACAGCCTATAGCCTGTCAGCCCCACACACGTGAAAAAGCCCAGGCGAGACCAGCAGAGTTGTCTACCTGCCCTAGAGCTGATGACAAATGTATGAATGAGCCCAACTGAGTTCAAAACAACTGCCTAGCTGACTTGCATATTCATAAGCAATAATAAACACTCACTATGTTAAACCACTGAGGTTTGGAGTGTTTAATTATACTATATATAGTAATAAGTAACTGATACAAGTAGCAACAAATAAATCAGCCTACTGTGGGCCTTATTCTGTATGGTTGGCACTATGCTAATAAGCACTTTATAAGGGTTATTTCATTTCCTTCTTAAAATAACTTTATGCAGTAAATATTATTCCCATTTTTCAGAGGTGCACAGAGTTTAAGCTGACTTGCCCAATGTTGCACAGCTAGCAAAAAGTGGTGGCCAAAATTCAAATCAGAGTGTCAAACCCCAGAGTGGCACTTAATCCAAGAGGATGTTTTCTTAATCCAACAGATAAGAAATTTACTCCAGTCTTCTCTAGGATAAAAAAAATCTGTTCTAACCTTGCTCTGAACTTCTATTTTCTCCAGGTCAAAGGGCCATTTCTTTGAAGAATAACTCTAAGGACAGTGACTTCATTTGTTGATACCTTGCCTCCTATGATCCTTACAACAATCTGTGAAGCTTGTGTCATCATCTTTGTTTTACAGAGTAGAGGATAAAAAGGTAAAAGAGGAGGCTCAGAGAGATGAACCCACCTCCCTAAGTCACACAGCCTAAGCAGGGCTGCAATTCCAGAGTCCATGCCCATGCTGCCTGACTGCTCCTCTGAATCACTTCCAGGCTCTCCATGCCTTCCTGAAGCCCAGTCACCAATCAGTTGTTTCGCTTAGCAAATGTATACCAAACATCTCCTGTGTCTTCAGGCATAAGACTGGCTCTTGAGAAGGCTTTCAAGCAATGAAATCTATGTTCACTGCCCTCAAGGAACGTGCAATTAGTTGGAGATGCAAGGCTGAAACACACAAAAAGCTAAATGATATAAGAGGTGAAATGTGAAAATGTATTACTAATTGTCAAATGAATGGAATAAACAGATTTCAGAGTTTAAAGGACAGTGAGAGAAATGTGGGCTGGATCTGTCTGACAAGGCTCCGCATGGAAGGCACATGAAGGATAAAGGATGAGAGATTCCCTATGGGAACACCATCTTCTATTGCTACAGGGTGTTATTGTTGTTGTAGGGTTGTTGTGATCATTACATCTTCAAGATATCCATGTGGTGATTCTCCACATCTGGCGTGTTTGGACAAGACCGGTCCCTTGAACGTGCATGAAAAGGACTAAACATGTCCAACATAGTCAAACTTGGAAGGACTGATAACTGGATCCTGGAAGCTTGAAGCAACCAGCAGGTCATGATGATAGATTAAACAGATCCAGAAAACTGTCAGTAAGCCTAAGACTTATTGTCTGAACCAGTCTCATGGGGTAGGAAAAAAGATGTAAAGAAGGATCAAGAAGAAATGAAAGCCATGAGTAATGTATACAAAACGTCAGCAGTTTGTGTTCTAGTCTTTGGGGGCCAGATAAAAATTACCTAAGAATAAAACACCTGCACTTGGGAAAACTTAACCAGTTTCATTTCCAGATTATTTTATTTCTGTTCTCAATATCCAGGAAAGCCTTCTTCATAAGACACAATCAAACTTCCCAGGATTACCTCTAGCCATCCAAGCCCTTGAATGCTACTATGCAGCGGCCACATCACAACACCTGCCTTTTCTCAGCACACCTTGCTCTATCACACCCCCATGTTGCTTCTGGCCTTGGGGCTTTGCACAGGCTATTCCTTCTGCCTCTCATCTCCTCTGTGCACACTATCTAATCCTGTCTCCTTTCTTCCACTAGCTAATTTCTAGTTTTTCTTCATCCTTAATTTAAATATCATTTCTAGGTTGAACAGAGGGAAAAAAAACACTGTAAGTGAGAAAACAGACAGGTATAGTGGGCCTAAAACCTGGATGGGATCAGTGGTTCAAGGTATAATGGAAGGTTCTAACTGAATGCCACATTTAAGAGTTTGCGAAAAGAAAGGACATGTGATACAGAATGAAATAACTGTCACTAGGAGCTCAACCCACAATGCTATGAGATTCCCACAAAAGCAAGCAGACATAAGAAGAGAAAAAATGTTTCACTACTGACTGGAGGGAGGGGAATACCTGAGATCTGCAGGTGGAAAAATGGCAACAAACTCCAAGTGACAGGAGAAAGAGAAGATGCTCCAAGAAGTCTTGTGGGGAGAGGCTGGGAAGATGAGTATAGTGAAGTCTTAGGAGTAGGTCACTGCAGATGCTGATAAAGGAACAGAAATCTAGAGATAGTCGCCACAGAGGAAGCTGACAAACCAGCAGGTCACCCATGTAGGTGTTTCCAACAGTGGTAGTAGCACAGTGGAAAGATACAGGCCGCTTTAAAGCTACAAGTAAAACAGCAGACAATGGTTAGGTAATATGACGTGAGGAGACATTAGCGGAGAGGACATGAACAAGTGTAAGTAGCAAGACATATTTTACGATTATATTAATAATAATGATAATAATATTCAATTTATGAAAGGTTTACTCAGTGACCAAGCATGAACCAATAATATGTGTTATTCCTTTTGAAAAAAAAAAAAGTCTTTGAGGATGCCCAGAGGGCCATAAGAAAGGGACAGAACTGACAGCAAGCCATTTGGTACATGGAAGGATATAGATCCACTGGACTTGGTGGCAAGGGTTTAATGTGACCTTACCTAATCCATGTACTGGAGAAGCCTAGGGGAGACTCAGGTTGTATTTGTTTAGAACCCAATTACTCTGTTGGATTGAAAGCTTCTGGAAGACAAAGACAGTGCTTCTTGTTCACCACTGTATGAAGAGTACCCAGCACTGTGCCTGACACATGGAGGGCACTCCATGGATACATGTTGGCAGACTTAATATATGGATGGATGGATGGATGGATGGATAGATAAAAATACCAGCTTAACATATCCGTACCATAAACAAGATAAAAAGCATTTGTCCATGATTGAACCCAAATTTTAAAGGAGCAGAAAAACATCCCTGAATCCAGGCCTGCTATAGGTGACAGTGGGAAATAAAGGGAGGTAGTTTCAAGAGAAAGGTAAAATTAATCTTTTCCCCCACATCACCATTCCCCTCCTGTGCATTCTCTTACAGATCTCTTTTCTACTCACAGGCTTGGAAGATTTTAGGTTTTGGAGTTAACAGGCGAACCAAATGATTCTCTGTAATCATTGAGTGTACAAACACTTCCTCAGCTAGGCATGCCACTAGGTAATGGGCACACAGACAAGCAGGAGACAGGTCAGCAAACATCATTTAAGGTGAGTGTGATATGGTAAGACAGTGGATTCCTATGTGAATACAGAACAATCATGCCCAGCTCAATTTGGGGAGGTCAGAGGACATGACAAGCATCCCAGATGGTACAATGGCAAGGGTCAAGGGGATAAGAGGAAGGATGGTCCACACCAGGAGTAGAGGAAGTGAGAATACAAATTAGGCTCCTTCTCTCTAGACTCTCAGGGCACCCTACACACATCTCATTATTGTAGTAAGAGCAAAGATTGAAATGGTCTGCCAATTGTCCTTGTTTTCCACACTAGATTATGAGCTCTGTGAGATCAGAGGTTATATTATTTATCCCTGTAGGTATCATTTGTATTCCAGTGGTTTCTGGAATACAAATGATACTTAATTGAATGAATAAGAACTTTAGCATGGGAAGGTAACATACCATAATGGTTAAGGAAATAATTAAAAGCATTGAAACACATTTTGCTGTGAGACCTTGAGCTACTTCTCTGTGCCTCAGTTTCCTCATTTGTAAAATGAGGATAATAATAGTACCTACCTGTATTAGTTGGATCCTCCAAGAAGCAGATACTGAGACAGAGTCAGGAATGTAAGGGATATATTAGTTTATTGTGAAAATACAGGGAGGAGAAAGTAGAACTGGAGGGGGATAGCCTCAGACCATGATGCAGATCAGACAAAAGCTTGGCCAACCCAAAGAGGAGCTCTGGAACAAAGACTTCCTATAAAAGAAGTCCCTACATTGGGCAGAAATGGTCAGGCCATAGTAACCCCACTGTGCTCAGTCATTGGCTGGGGCTGTCCAGGAAAACCATGGCTTAAAGGCACTGCAGCTGGAGGCTGTAGTTAAGCTGCACTCCATGCAGATAAAGCTGAGTTCTCTCTTGAAGGGAGATCTGAATGGCACACTTCCACAATGGCTACACTACCTAATGGCATATGAAGCTTCCATTAGTTCACACAGATAAAACACTCAAAACAGTACCCAGGAGATAGTAGAACTATTAAAGGATTTGATATTATGGTAAATTGTCTGTACAACCACATATAATTTCAAAACTTGAGTCTATGTTGGGGATTAAAAATTCAAATGACAACAGGAGCTAGGCAGAAAATGTACTCCATAAATTGACCTGAGTTAGATAAAAGGGAGTAAGGGGCCATGGTCTCTGTGGCCTACCAGAGAGTGCATTCCCTGCCTAAAGATATTCAGATTAAAAAGAACACCAAAGAAAATAGCCATTATTCAAGCCTAGCTAAGATTCAAACATTGAAAACTAAATTTGTTTAGAACTTTATGAAAAAAATCCAGAAACTATGCAAAGATCTTCTCTATCACTTTTGATCATTGACAGTTAGGCAGAGTATCACAGGGATCCTGTTTTTCACAATCAATGCTGGTGAACTTGACCTCTTTATATTTTAGAATTGACAGTACAATCTAAAAAGATATCAAGGAATATTGAGGTATTTTTCTGCACATGGCTATTCAAGGTTTTATTTCAGTGTATAGAAATGATCTGCTGGATATTAAACATTGCTTATTTATTTTCTCCCCAACAAGAGAAAGAGAAGGAAAATTACATTCAATAAGTAGTATAAATTATGCTTGAAGGCTACAAGACACTCAGGGTATCTGCCCATAGGAATTAAGCAAACAGATTTGTCCAGCAAGCCTCCAAGAAGAGATGGAGAGAGGTAGTTAGGGTTCTGGGCCTGTAACAGTGTGGAAGCATGAGCTTGCAGTGCCACACTGTTCTGATACCTGTTTGAGACTTGGCCCATGGCAGTGGGAGAGTACTACTGCAAATGTGATCCTGCTGTTGGCAGTACAGTAATCAGAAGAGGACCCAGTCTATCATTTTTTGGATATAGCCTGCCCAGGCCCTCCTCTGCACAGTAACAGCAGGAGACTGTTTCACAAAATCCTCGGTCACTGCTCTGGATCTTGGTTCTGGATCCAGCTGTCCCAAACAAGTTGCAACTCTGCTACCAGTGCTGACTTAGCTATGAAGGGCAACACCACTCCTGATTCCTTAGTGGGGCACAGTAATATACTCTGACCTGCTGAGGGGGAAAAGGAATGTGGACACCCCAATTACACTTAAATATCATGAAAAGCCATACAGCTTTTATTGAAAGTAATGCTTTTGACATACAAGGTCTGTCCAGAAAAAGTCCAGCCTTTGTTAATATAATGAGAATGGTTTGCACAACATCGATGTAACCTGGCAGCCAAGGAGAGAAGATTGGAATGTGCATGTGTGAACAACGATGACCTCACTGTACTAGTCAGTGGGGGAAGTAGACACTGTTGAGTGAGCATGTGTACTGTGTGGCTGTTGAATTCAAAATTACTGACTAAGTAGAGCAACAAATCTGCATTAAATTTTGTGTTAGGCTTGAACATTCCTCTGTGGAATTTTGATGATTCAGAAGACCATAGCTATGGGCAACTGGTGGTTGGCAGCTTTATCACAATAACATGCCTGCTCATGCATAATGTCTGCTGCAGAGTTTTCTGGTAAAACATCAAATCACCCAGGTGACTCAGCCTCCCTACAGCCCAGATTTGGTGCCCTGTGACTTCTGGTTTTTCTGAAAACTAAAATTACCTTTGAAAGGGGGGAGATTTCAGACCATCAGTGAGATTCAGGAAAATACGATGGGACAGCTGATGTTGACTGGGAGAACTGTGTGAGGTCCCAAGGTGCCTACTTGGAAGGGGACTGAGGCGTCACTGTCCTATGTACAATGCTTCTTGTATCTTGTATGTTCTTCAACAAATGTCTCTATTTTTCATACTGCATGGCTGGAAACCTTTTGGACAGACCTCAAAGAGATGTCATGTGCCTAAGTGACAGTCCTTGATGACACATGAAAAGGTCATACCAATCTCTCTGAACTCTGAAACTCTGGGATCTATATAAAGAGATTTCACAAGTCATTCTGTTTTTAATTGCACTGAATGGTATGACAGGCAAACTTCAGGGAACACAAAAACTTTTACTTCAATTTTGCATGACAGGATAATGTTGTTAAGTAATATATTCAGGTGAAATTTACATAACATAAAATTAACTATTTTCAAGTGAAAGCAATTCAGTGACATTTATTACATTCACAATGTTGTGCAACCACCACCTCTATCTAGTTCCAAAATATTTCCATCACTCCAAAGTAAAACCTCTTACTCATTAAGTATATTTCCCCATTCCTCCCTGCATAGCCCTGACAACCACCAATCTGCCTTCTGACTCTGGATTTATCTATTCTGTATATTTTATATAAATGGAATCATATAGTGTCACCTTTTTTTGTGTGTGTGGCTTCCTTCGCTTAGTATGTTTTAGAAGCTTATTCACATTTTGGCATGTATCAGAATTTCATTCCTTTCCATTGTATGCATATACCACAATCTGTCTATCGATCCATCTACTGATGAACATTTAAGCTGTAAACATTTTAACTGACAACTAGGGATCCAGATTTAAGTTAAAATCCGATTGCATGTGGGCTTCTAAATGCAAATAACTCAACTGAGGTGACAGCTGAATAGAAACCACAGCACAATTCACTTATAGTTTAGTTTTTTTAAAACATCAGTTGTAAAAATGGTGTTAATTTCAGAAATCTATTATAAAATTGAGGAAATATGATGTTTAAGAAGTTGTCACAAGGGTGGTGATTTTTGTCATTTTTGCCTATATTATTCTCCATGTCTGAACAAGGCACATATTAGTTACTCAACAAATGTTAGATAATTAAAGAAATCAAGTTGACTATCTGGACCCTGAGACTAATACATTTGGTAAGGTAGAGGGATGGATCCAGGATAATTTCTCAAGACTCTTCTGCACAGGTGCCATTAACTAGGATAATAGGTATAGAAATATGAACACTTGTGACTCACCATTGATTATGATATTGGTTGAGGGTTTGCCATATATGGTGTTTATTATGTTGAGGTACTTTCCTTTTATACTCATTTTATTGAGTATTTTAATCAAAAATGGATGTATATCTTATCAAATACATTTCCTGCATCTATTGATAAGGTCATATAATTTGTATTCTTTGTTGTGTTAATGTGGTACATTACATTGATCAATTTGTGTATGTTGAACCATCGTTATGCCCCTGGAATGAACCCCACTTGATGGTGATTATTTTTTAAATGTATTGTTATATTCAACTTACTAGTATTTTGTTTAGGATTTTTGTATCTGTATTCATCAGAGATATTGGTCTGTAGTTTTCTTCTTTTGTGCTGTCTTTGCCAGGTTTTGGTCTCAGGGTTATGGTGGCCTCATAAAATGTGTCAGGAAGTATTGCCTCTTCTTCAACTTTTTGGAAGAGCTTGGGAAGAATATGTATCAAATCTTTGAATGTTTGGTAGAATTCCCTAGTGAAGCCATCCGTTCCCGGACTTTTATTTTTTGTAAGGTTTTTGATGGTTGTTTCAATTTTCTCACCATTGATCTGTTTATTTAGATTTTGCAATTCTTCATGATTCAGCCCAGGAAGGTTACATATTTCTAGGAACTATCCATTTCTTCTAGGTTATTGAATTTGGTGGCATATAGTCTTTCATAACATTCTAGTAGGATCCTTTGTATATCTGTGATGTTTGTGGTAACTTTTCCTCTTTCATTTTTGACTTTGTTTAATGAATCTTTTCTCTTTTTTCCTTAGTGAGTCTAGAGGGAGTTTGTCAATTTGTTAATCTTTTCAAAGAACCAGCTCTCTGTTGTATTATTTTTTTGTACGATACTATTCAGCTCTAAGAAAAAATGAAATACTGTCATTTGCAACAACAGGATGACTTTGAAAATATTATGCTAAGCAAAATAAGTCAGCTAGAAAAAGCTAAGAACTGTATGATTTCACTCATATGTAGTATATAAAACTGAAACTCATAAATACAAACAAAAGTATGGCGATTACTAGAGGGAAGGGGTTATGGAGGTAGTGAAGGGTAAAGGGGGCTAAATATATGATGATGAAAGACAGGTTGACTGTGATTGGTAGGCACACAATGCAATATACAGACCATGTATCATAGAAGTGTACACTTAAAACCTATATGATCTTATTAACCAATGTCACCCCAATAAATTTAATAAAAAAGAACAATTGTGATAAAGGAATTATCTCAGAATTCTTACTATTAATTAGTTCCATTTTTACTTTTTATTATTCCATTTTCACACTCCTTTTATACAACCCTACATGAAATAAGGTAAGAGAAAAGTGTTAAGGTGGTCTATAGTGTTAAGGTGATAATGCTGCTACTTACAAACATTTTCACTTTAATATTCTGTGGTTTGGTTTTTCTTCTTGTATGTCTTATCCTGTTCTCATCCCTGCAGAATGTCACTTCATCCCTTATATGTCCAATTTTCCAAGGTTATCATGAAAGTTAAAGTATTGGCTATTCTAATTTGATTTGGCAATTTATTAAGTCTGTTCTCTGCCTTATGAATTATAGAATGTCTCCCATTGAATTGAACTTACCTAGAAAAGCAGACCATGGTCAACTGTGACTCTGTGTGACACTGCTTTGTGGCTAGAGGACAGATCATTACATTTTAGTTTATTATAATCACTTCCTCCCTTGTAGACTGTGATTCTTCCACAACAAAAGTAAGAAAAAAATAATTCAAGCTCATCTTAATTTGGTAAAAATGTTTTGGTACTTTTTGTTTCTTGAAATTATTTTATTATAAGAATATTCTAAAGTTGCATAATATATACCCCAAAATAGATCATGCCTGTGAAGGGAAGAGAAATACTATTTCAACACACAATAAAATTGCTCCATGTATACTAGAGTTTCTTGAGCTCTGTTCTTTTGTCAGATGTCTTCAAACAACATACTAATTTGACTTCAAATTACAGTTTAGCATTACAGTTAGTATCATTTTCCCCTCAAAAAGTGATAGCCTGAGTGGACAGGGAGAGTTTGTAGTACAAAACTCTTCCTTGTGATACAAACTTGGGATCTGACTTCTATTATTACAGTCATGCATCAGGCACTTTCAGCAACACTAGTTCCAATGACCTGAGGAAGATCTTCAAAACTGCTGCTTCCCAGATGACCCTTTGTCCAGAAACTCATGCTGTGAGAATTAAAAGCTCTTTAATATGAGAGATGTAGGAAAAAGATGGCCAATCAGTGTTCAGGGGTTAGGAGGAAGAAAATCGGTTCTATAATTGCAGAGCAAGCTAACACATGTCAACCACAGGTTTCCAAATGTTGGATAAGAGACCAAAGTTGCACTAGGTCCCACTTAGGCCTTTAGCAGCAAAAACGTGACTCCACTGCATGGACTTTCTATTTAGGAATTCTCTAGTTGATAGCAGCTGATAATTTCTGCTTTTTATCTTCCTTGATTCCATCCTCATTCCACCTTTCTGACATTTTAATTTAAATCAGTAAAAAACAACTTCAAAACTTTACTTGCAAAAGTTTTGGTTGAAGGAACCTCACACAGAGTCATTTGCTCAATAAACATTTGTGCTTGTTCACTAAGGACAGGGCCCCAGACCAGGCCCTGGATCAGGGGATACGATGATGAATAAGATTGAGTTTGTGATCGCGAGGAGTTAGGCTTCTTTCCTCAAGTCTGGCAGCTCTGCCTGTGGGGCCCAAAAGGCTTCATGGGATGTTTTCCAACAGAACTTGAATGGGTAAGTGGTTCTCTTGACAGATGATGGGATTGGGGCCAAAGATGGTTATATTGTAGGTACAGAAAACAGCAAATCAAATAGGCAGAAGCAAATGTGAAGCCTGTTTGATCAATTGATATTGAAGCAAGTGTAGGATTTCAATGGGAGAAAATGGAGGGCCATAAGGTTAGATATAGCAAGGGTAAAGATAGACGGAGAATGACAAACCAATAACCTTAGGCTTCATCCTGCAGATAGCTGGGGAGAGGGAAATGACAGGGTCAGATCTATGTATCATTTTAGAGACGTTTTGTGTTGGTGACCAATTGGAGGGGAAGAGACTGGAAGTTGGAAAGTAAGACAGAGTAAAGAGGATTTTATAGTGGAATAGTAAAGAGATGAAAAAAGGAAACTACAGATTATTAACTATTATTAACTATTTCCATCACCATGAATAACCAAAAGCAAATAGTCTAAATGCTTCCTGATTTTGTATCCATACTTCTCTTATGAAGATACATGTTTAGGTATTTCTTTGTTTGTTTTATTAACTGCTTTGGGGGGACAGGAAGGGGAATAGTATTTCTTTTTAAAGAGCACTGTTCTTTACAAAAGCCTTCCATGACTAAGGAAATAACAATCAATAATATCTCATCAGTATGCACCAGATGGGATATAGTCCTTTGTGGTATATTCAAAATTGATTATGCCTCTGAGTCACAAAACCAGTTCAATTCCCTACTCTATCATTTAATAGATTTCTATGATTAAGCAAGGTGTCTAACTTCTCTAGGTTGTCATCTTTAAAGCTGTGTATCAGTCAGAGTCTCAGTCAAGAAACAGAAGGCACACTCAAAGAGTAAAACTGAGTAAAGAAAATTCATCAAAAGATGATGAAGCACCCTGGACTAGCAATAGTGATGACCCAATACCAACCTTTGCTTGAACCCAGAGAGAATAGAGAGAGAAAGACAGAGAGAGAGAGAGAGAGAGAGAGAGAGAGAGAGAGAGAGAGAGAGAGAGAGAGAGATATGTAGCTGTAGGACGGATAGATGCTGTTATGGATGAGCTGCTGATAATTAGTAGCCTAGCAGAAAGGGAGCTCAAGGAAAAAAATACCTGAAACTCACTTTTTTTGCCCTCAAATATCCTGCTAGTGCTTACATTGGCTGAATACTTCCAGAGGCAAGAATTCACTGATGCAGTCTATAAAGGTCAGCTTCCAGGGCTACAGAAAGGATGAGCAAAAGAGTAGAGAGTAGATCTAGAGGTCAGATGGAAGATAACCAGTCCAAAATGTAATAACGGTTGTCTAACTCTTATACATAGATTTTCTGTGAGGGTCAAATGAGATATTATATGTAAAAATACTTTAAAAACTGTAAACAAAACACAAATATAATAATTATGAGATCTATCCTATAAGAAGTAAACAAGAAAGTATAATGCCAATCTATTGTATGGGTCTCCTGAGATTTGCAGAACTCAAACTTTCAAATCAAGAGTATCCCCTAGACTGGAATTTTTCTTTCTGGTTAAAAGTTTCAGTAACAAATGGCTAAGTTTAAGTGAAAAATGGTTTCCCTAGTGGGGTTGAATTGGCAATGGTCAGGCAGGACTCAGATGCCTATGCATCAGCATCTTGTTAGTTTTCTGCTCTTCTCCTTTCCCAGCTCTGATTCTAACCTTTGCCAGCAGCAGAATTAACAAAAATTCTAGAAGGCTATTCCATTTTCTTTTGTGGTTCAGGAGCAGTTCTTATAAATAACAATTCATTTGCCAAAGAACATTCAACAAATATTTGCGAAGTACCTACAATGTGCTTAGTTTAAAAGCTAAGTGTCTACTCATTGGTGGATAATGAGCCATGACAATATTTCTTTAGCATACAAATCATACAAATCTTACAATCTGATTTATAATTTTTCCTTCTTGTTTGTTCCTCTCCAGCCATACTGACCTCCTTATTATTCCTCAAACTCCTATAGGTTCACTCTTGCCTCTGATTGTTCTCTCTGCTGATTCTCCAGATAGCCACACAGCTAACTTCACTTCCATCAAGTCTGTTCATATATTACCTTCTTCATGCCCACCCCCTTCAAGATTGCAACCCCCAACCAAACTCCTATTCCCCTTTGTCCTACTCTACTATTCCTCTTATAGCACTTACAACCTTCTAACATGTTATATAATGCACATGTTTATCATGGTTGTTTTTGATACCTATCTTCCCTTGTGCCCCTTTGGACAGGTATGCTTGTTTCATTCACTGATGCAACCCAAGCATCTACAACTTAGACTGGCCCATACAAATATTCATTGAATGAATAAATGAATCAATCAATCAATCAACCATCCAACCAGTCATGTGGAATCATGTCAGTAGGCTCAATGATATTATCAAGTTTTTGTTAATGGAAAATTTAAAAGTTGAAAAAAGAAAGCCATGTTGGCATATTTTAAATCTAATAGCCTCATCTCAACTATAATTTGTTCCAAATGTTTTGCTTGTAGGTGAAAACTCATATAAGTGATGATTAATCCCCATTATAATTAAATGTAAATTCTGCAACATTTCTATTAAAGGAAATATAAAGTCATGCATCAAGCTGGTACTATAGATAATAAGTGTTTGTAATTAACACACTGTGGATAACTGTAAACTCTGTCATTACACAAATAAAATGTAAAAATCCCTAAAGCACCTGGGGATTCCATGGCAGCTGCCATGTCAACACTAGCCACTTTGCCAGTTGTTCAGAGGCTGTGCAAATTAGAACAAACTGGTAGTAACACACATAATGTACTTGGGAGCCATTTTTGCACAACATATATTTAGAGATTTCTTTCTCTTCTGTAGATAAAATATCACATCCTGATGCATGAACAGATGGAGCTGAGATGAACTTCAAACTGGTAAGGGGAGTAAACCCTGAATAAGTGTACCCAATTTAGGTACACCTCTGAGTAAACTATCACCAGGCTCTGATTGAGTGAACATAGATTCCCTGTGAAGTAAATTTGGATCCAAAAATTTATGGCTTAAATATGTAGAAAATATGCATTGAGGGACTAGTGTAATTATTTTGTTGCAGAGATACTGGAAAGTCCAACAAAAAACATAAATGATAGAACTAGGTATGAAGGTATCAAAGAGTTAAATGGTTTCTTTACAGAAGCCAAACCTTCCTACTTTCATCACCCAAAGTGCTATAGAGTCAGAAAGATCAGGAAGCCACTGCACAGCCATCTTTCTTAATCAATGAAGGACATGATTTTTAGTGGACCCTGTCTTAATTCTACTTCAGTTGTAATTAGCCTCATACGTAAAAGGTTTGCATGTGCGTGTGTGTGTGTATACCTGATGAATACGTTTGGGTTTCTCACTTCAACAGAGAAATACATTTAGATTCAAAATGAAGTGTTCCAAATCAAGAATTAAAATCTGACTTGTTAGTTTTTTTACTAGATATCATGTGCTATGGGCTGAATTATGTCCCCATAAAATTCATATGTTGAGGTCTTAACCTCCAGTACCTCAGAATATGACTGTATTTAGAGATAGGTCCTTTAAAGAGGTAGTAATTAAAGTAACATGAAGTTATACAGGTAGAGAAAAGGGAACCCTAGTACATTGTTGGTGGGAATGCAGACTGGTGCATCCACTGTGGAAAACAGTATGGAATTTCATCAAAAAATTTAAAATGGAACTGCTTTTTGACCCAGCAATTCCACTGCTGGGATTATACCCTAAGAATCTTGAAACATCAATTCAAAAGAACCTATGCACCCCAATGTTCATAGCAACACAATTCACAATAGCCAAGTGCTGGAAGCAACTTAAGTGCCCAGCATTAAATGAGCGGATCAAAAAACTGTGGTACATTTACACAACAGAATACTACACAGCAGAAAGAAAGAAGAAGCTCCTACCCTTGGAGACGGCATGGATAGAACTGGAGAGCATTATGCTAAGTGAAATAAGCCAGGTGGTGAAAGACAAATGCCGTATGATCTCAAGTATAAGTTGAACCTAATCAACAAAACAAACAATCAAGAAAAATATAACCAGAGACATAGAAATAAAGAACAAACTGACAGTAACCAGAGGGTAGTAGAGAGGGGGGTAGTGGGGAAAAGAAAAGGAAAGGTGGTCAATGAACATGTATAAAGGACCCATGGACAAAGCCAAAGGGGGAGGATAGGATTGAGGGTGGGAGTTGGGGATGGGTGGAGTGGGAGAAAGTGGTAGTGGGAAAATGGAGACATCTATGGGAAAATGGAGACATCTATACTTGAACAACAATTAAAAAAAAAAGTGGGCTCTAATCTAGTATGACTAGTGTTTTCATACAAAGAGACTAGGACACAGAAACACAGAGAAAAGACCATGTGAAGACAGAGTTAGCTATGTACCTGACAAAGAAAATATGCATATATGGAAAGGGATTTCTGGAAGAAAAACACTAGATTATGCAGAATTAGACTAGTATATCAATTCCCACTTCCCAAAACATACAAACTTACACATTTGGAAGTTGATTTTTTTCAATTAATTTTGATAAGTAATAAAATGCACATATCTTAAAGGTTCAGTTTGATGGGTTTTGACAAAGTGATAAACCCTGTAGTCAACACCCCAATCAAGATATGTATTATATTTCAATCACCCCAGAGAGTTCCCTGTGCCTCTTTGTAATTTATCTCTCTCTCCAACTATAAATACTTATTTTTAAGCAGATATAATAGCAGTAATGGTAATGACTATTGTTTATGGATGGTTAAGATGAATATTTACTGAATGCCCACATGCCAGGCACTGTACATACACAGTATTCCATTTAATTTCCATGCCACAGGTTGGCACTATCCCCATTGGTCTCTTTGGAATAAAAGAGGGGATTAGAAGAGGACCAAAAAATTAATTATGCATGCAAGGTCATATAACAACTGAGTGGTGGGATCAGACCTGAACCAAGAATATATGAATTAGCTCTGGCTGGCGTGGCTCAGTGGATTGAGTGCCAACCTGCAAACCAAAGGGTCGCTAGTCTGATTCCCAGCCAGGGCACATGCCTGGGTTTTGAGCCAGGTCCCTGGTAGGGGGCATGCAAGAGACAACCACACATGGATGTTTCTCTCCCTCTCTTTCTCCCTCTTTTCCCCTCTCTCTAAAAATAAAATCTTTTTATTAATACAAACAAAATCTTTTTAAAAATACAAATATTCTTATTAGAATTCCTTATGTGAAACTGTATTACCTCTACACAAATGCTAATGATTTCCTGTTAATTTGAAAAACACACTAGCAATGGAAGTAATGAGGCCATCAGCTCAAACTCACAGTCCCACCTTTATTACAAACATAACCAAGTATAATATATTTAACAAGCAAGCAAAGGTTTCAGAGGCTAACACTAATGGAAATTAAACGGGATTACTTACAAGTTCTTCAACTGCATGGAAATCCCTCATGTATTTCTAGGCCAACTACTGGGGGGAGGGCGTGGAATCCTCTGTATAGGTGTGTGGGTCACAACCCCATTAGCCCCACAACAGAGTTACTGCTTTGGAAAGTGAAGGAAGGAGTCCAACCACGCACTTGCTCTTGGTCAACCACAGGGCCATGGTCCACCACACCCAGGAGCCACAGGTTATGAACAGCACTGCACTGTCAATTTCTTAGAGAAGCCAGGAGGCAAATATCTGTATTGAACCTTTTCATTCCTAGTTACATTAATTTTATTCAGTGTTTTAAACTCAACCCACTCACATTTACAAAACACTTCACACAGACTACTTCCCTCATGAATGGAACTCCATTCACATCTCACTTAAAACATCAAACATTCTGAAATGACTGAGGTTAACGCTTGTTCAGTGTCATTTGCAAGTATTATAAGAAACTAGGCACACAAATGCAGGAGGGTAATGTAAAAAAGCCTCTTTAAGAGATTCTATTAAAATAAAGCAGCTAGGTAAGGGGCACAGGTAGGCTTTCAGGAATCCACAGGGCTGGTGCCAGTTTTGTGGAGGTGCGGATTTGATTCCCCAGAGGAAAAATATTATAATTACCACCCTTGCATAGTACCAGTTTACACCTGGGGATTCAATTTCCCCCCAAACTGGAGTTGTTTTCTAAAAGTCCCTCCCCTCAGTTTCCCTGTGGTCTCCCTAAATCCCTTAAGGAATTTATTTGGGGGGACGGGGAGTGCTCTCCTTTTTAGAACGAATTAGTCTCCCACAGGTTCAAGACTTCAAGACGTGTGTTTACCAAACCCCAAACATTTCACAATCCTCAGCCCAAAGAGAGGCAACAAATACAACATAAATACACCGTCCACAACACCTGAGCCTCCTTTTATTCCTCCGCCGAACAAGAGCACCGCTTAGTACAAAAGAAGCGCCCTCTTAATGTCCTCTAGAACTATCCCGAGGTCCAGGTCCACGGCGGGTTCTAACGCGGGAAAAGCACTGGAGGGTGGTGCTTCTTCACAATTAGCGGTAGTCACGCGGAGGAGCCCCCAGGGGATCCGCGCACACCCGCCCAGCACCCTGGGTCCCCGCTCGCTCCAAGCCGCCTGGACTTTTTGGCGCACCAGATAGTTCAGCAAAGCCACTCCGAAGATAGCTCAGGAAAGGCGCAGAGGGCAGTGGCACGAGGCTGTGGCTTCTTCGGGCTGCAGGGTTGGGGCGAGGAGGGACACGCGCCACCCAAGTTTCGGTTGTCTTTGGGGCCCCGGAAGTCTAGGAGGCGGGCGATGGAGTGACCGGGGCCATACACGCCAGACGGGCAGCGGAGAGTCCCCTGCTGCTCGGTGGTGGGGGTTGGGGTGGCCCCAAAAGCGCCGGGGGGCGAGCCCCTCCTACGAGGGCCCACTCCGTGTCCCTGGGAGTCGAGGTGGCGGGGCTGGGGGACTAGAACAGCGCAGTCACGGCCACGTGGCCGCGCGGCCGCCAACGCCCGTGACAGCAGGTGGGCGGGGCATTGCGGGCGCCGGGCAGGCCCCAGGATCCGCTACCTGGTTCTTGAGGCGCATCGTCTCAGCCGAGTAGTCTGGCTCGAGGTGGCAGAGGCTGGGCGTGGCGCAGCGCGGCTGGCGGGAGAATGTCTACGGAGTCGCAGCGCGTTAGCAGGCTCTCTGGTTTGCCGGCTTGCAGCTTCAGCTCAGCGCGGCCGCTCGCAGCCCCCGCTGTTGTCACCGCCGCCTCCAGGGGGCGCCTGCGCAGGGGAGGACGGCTTATCCCTGGGAGTCAAGTTCCGTCGTGGCCCTGGTGCCTAGCTTTGGGCTTAGCGTCAAGTCATGCTCCAAAAGTTGAACGAATAAATCTCCCTTTTCTCCAGTACTGCTACCTGTGCTTAAATTTTAAGTGTAGTAAAATTCTTTGCAGTTCAAGTCTACCAACACCATTTAGACAAATGTTATTGGCAAAAACACACCTTGAGGTTTTACAAACATGACCAGTTTGGAACCCTTAGAATAAATCTTACCCTCTGGGCAAAAGAGCGTTAAGAAGGTGGTCTGTTCTCAGGAGAGTGTGTGGGCACCTTAATTATTAAGTGGATCCTTCAAGTCGTGTCTGGCCTGTTGATTGGTGTCTAAGATATGTTCAGAGTGAAAAATGGAGACAAAGATTGACATCGCTAAACCCAAGCAAAATGATAAAAACTTTTGTGCACTGCGATTTCAGGTAAAAATGTTTTAGTTACTCTGTGGCCTCCTAAACACCACGGGACTATTGGTCCACTGCTGGGTAATATGATGTTCATTTAATGTAGAAAAGGGGTTTCCTTGGCCTCGCTGATAAAAACTTCTACTCTCAGGGCTCAGAAATTGTTAGATCTTTGGGTCGTTGAGAACGCCCATTACTGCCTAAAGAAAATCTGCTTTTACTAAAAATATAGGACCCTGACCTGCGTGGCTCAGTTGGTTGGGTGTCCTCCTGCAAAGTGAAAGGATGCTTGTTTCACTGGGTCAGGGTACTTGCCTAGTATGCAGGTTGGGTCACAGGTTGGGGCACATTCAAGAGGCAACCAATGGATGTTATTCTCTCATGTGATGGCTGTCTGTCTGTCTGTCTCTCTCCCTCCCTCTCCCCCTTCCCTTCCCCTCTCTCTAAAAATAATTTTTTTTGTGTATTTACTTTTTAATTTATTTTTTAAATTTTATATTAATTGTTGTTCATCTAAAAGTAAATTTTAAAAAATACAGGAAATGAAGATTTTCCTGGGTTGAAGTAAACTTATTTAGCATCATAGTGTTAGAATGGAAGTATTGAAGCATTCATTTTATTTGCTGCCTCTTCATAAGTGAAGGCTTTGAGGTACAGAGATGACCTGCCCCAGGTCACAAGAGAATCAAGAGGAAAAATTGTAGAAGTTCTCCTGATCCTTGGTATATTGCTTTACTTCACAGTTCTTGGGATGCTGAAGTTTTCCCTGTTTTTAGGCTTTCATCTGTTCAGACCTTCAAACTGACCCAAATAAACTAAAGAGGAAGACTAGGTAGTAAAAGGACTTGGAGTGACAAAAGACACAAATATAAAAGTGACTGTTAGTCATTGAGCACTTATTATGTGCACTTTCCATGGAATATCCTGTTTAATTCAAGAATTAAATAATTTCATTCTCAGTGCAGCCTTAAAATTGAACAATCCCTAATGGCTAAAAGAGCTGTTTTTCCCACTGTGTCCTTTGACCATGTAATACAAAAGAGTTTTGTTCCTGGGCACATGGAAAGATACCAACTCAAAATTCTGCTAATTCGTATCCTTTGACCCTGCAGTTCCACTTTTATAAATTTGCCTGAAGGAAATAGTCATTAATGTGTTCGAACACTTGACCCTATGTTTATTGCAAAGCATTCTTTGCAATATGGAAAAATTGTTGTCTTTAGTAGTCAGCAAGGGAGACTGATCATCTGTACAATGAAATATTCTACAGACATTAAGAGTGATCTAGTCGATGAATATTTATCAACATGGAAAGATATTCACAATATATTTCAAAGTGAGAAAAGCAGGTCACAAAATTGTATCTCAGAATGATCCTGTTTTGGAAAGTGTAACAGTGATTATTTTGAAAGGTGTGATTATGAGTGATTTTTATGCTTTCCTCTTTTGCTTTTCTGTATTTTTAAAAATGTCAATAGTAAATATTATTTTGGAATTAAAACAAAATTTGTTTTAATGTCTGATTACTATCTCTGTTTATTATCAAAGTACCTACAATGAGTAAAGCACTGTGACAAGGACTAGCAGTCAAGAATTCAGTGCAGTTTCACACAGTAAAGAACAGTCTAAACCACTTGTATTTAGGGTATTAATTAGAGGTGGGTTCCAAATCTTAGCTCTGCCCTCTTAAAGATATGCCACCTTGAACAAGTTATTTAAATTTCTAAGCCTAAAAACAGTATGATAATATCTAACATTTATAGAGAGTTTACATTGTTCTGGGCACTGTACTAGGTAAGCACTCTGTATACAGTCTCATAACCACAGCTGATGAGAAAATTGAGAGTTAAATTAAAGGAAGTTAAATAACTTGCCCATTTACACAGCTAGATAAATACATCTTAGTGTGATTGTGAAGATTAAATACAAGAGATCACTTACAGCATTTAGCCTAATAGTTTTTGATGCCAGATAGATAAGATAGATAGATACACTTCACACATGTTTTTTAATAACTTAGGCACAACCCTTATAGCAAGTTCTGCTCTATCTTATTACTCAAATCACCTCTCCAGGGAACCTAATCGGCTATTTCCTGTGTTCACTAAGAACGTGGGCTCTAAAGCTTGCTTTGGCTTGAATCTCAGCACTACCAATTATTAGGTATGTAATCTTGGGTGAGTTACTTAACTCCTTTATGCCTCAGTTTTCTGGTTTTTTTTTTTTTGTCTGTATGATGGGCATAATATTAGAACTGATTTCATGGTGGTTGTGTTGAGTACTAAATGAGTTAACTTGGAGAAAGCAATAACAGTACCTAGTATACGTAGAATTTTAAAAGATGATTATACATTTTACTAATTTTAAGTTCTATTTTACACTAATATAAAGGTTTTAGTACACACTCCTTTTATTGTGATCGGAACATACTGTTATTAATGCCAAAAATTTATGTAAGTGCACAATCTGTAAGGATTTATAGTAGGGAGCTGCCTCCACTTAAAAGAAACCCACGTCACATTTATATGTGCTTATACGACTAAAACAGAGGTCAATCAAGACACAAGATATGCAATTATACTAATTCTTTCTGTCTTAACTTTAACAAAGTCAGTTCATCTGTGGATTCTATAAAGAAAAGGATCTGGCATATTTAGGACTTTCTTTTGTCATATATTCTCTGGATTTATAAGGTCTTTTAAATAACTGAAAATTCTAAACAAAGATAAAAATAATATATCTTCAATTTTGTGATTAAATATGTTAAGATAAGACTACTTATAAAAAATCTCATAAATATAGCAAATTACCTAAGATTAAGAAACATGCTACAGGCCAAAAAAAAGAAGAGTTCCTCTTCAATTGAAGATGTACTTTAGACTAATACACACACACACATACACACACAAGTGTTTTGGAATTATGTTAAATTATCCAAAGTGCTATGTTAATTTATATTTCTTCCCAATACAAGCCCTAAATAGAATCTGTGATAATTTTACAATTACGAGTCATATTGTGGCTCTAGGACAATCAACTTCATGTAACAAAGCAATTAGTAAGAGTATGGAAACTTACTTTCTTCCTTTGAAAGGCAATCCCTGAATTGAGTAATGCTATTTTTCTTTAAAAGTCCTGAATCTTCGCACAAAGGTGTTACAAGCTCATTGTGCACCTTAATTATAATGGCACCTGTGTTTCTTTGTTTATCTGGTTGGTTGGACCTGCGGATTTGATTTGTTACACTCCTCCCTTGTCCCGCCCAATTTCCGCCTTAATGAGAAACGACTTAACAATACCATCTGTACAACCTCCAAGGCTCAAATAATGACTGGGAAGGACTGGAGTTATTGGTTATGTTGGGGAGCACTTGCTGCTTAACCTTCAGATAAAGGACTAATATTCAGGGTTAGTAAGCATCAACTTGGAGAATATATCAATTTTAAAACATGCAAGAAATTTCAGAGCATGAGACCCTGTCCTCACCTTCCACCTCCACCCCTTCTCCCTAAATTCCCACCACTCCCTCTCCTCCCTTGGGGAGGCAGTGTGTTATTAGGTGGAGTCAGATTAATCCCACCTCTGTCATTCAGGAGCCCTGTGATCTTTGGCAAGTTTCTTTCATTCTCTGAGCCCCAGTTTCTGTATAATAGAGATGATAATAATACTGCATAAGTTGTTATGAAGATGATTTTTAATGTTAATGGAAAAAGCGTGTGGAATAGTCACTTAATACAAGTTGCTTCTCTTCCCCTCTGCATTGGGAACATTCGAAAAGGGTCCAACTATGCACATCAGTAGAAGAATAGGCTTGTGTGAAGGTATGGATATTTGAGAAATTTTGGAATTTGATGTAAGATAGAAAATGCATATATTGTCCCTGTCATCAACATCTCTTGAAAGGGAAGGAAAGAATTCATTCATTCAGCAGGTATTCATTGAGCACCTACTACAACTACTAGGTCTAGGGCCTATGCTAACCACTGGCAATAGAGTTGTCTTTTGTCCTTGAGAAGACCACACAGCCTGAGCAGACAGAAATGAGGAAATGACAGACAGGGACAATACAGTATAACAGTGTAATAAGAACTAAAATAAAGAGAATCACCAGGGACTGTAAGAGCACAGAGTAAGGACAACAAAAGCAGCCTGGAAGAAAAGTGGAAGCTGGGAGGGAGGGTCTGGGAAGATTTCTGGAAAAAAATAATTCTAGAATTGGGTTTTGAAGAACAAGCAGGAGTTAGAAGGTGAAAGACTGAGCATAGAAGCTTCACAGAGATACATTTTAAAAAAGACCTACTCTATGTAACTGTGAAGTAAATTGTGTATTCCATCGTTGTAATGAGGCTACATTGTAATGTCATTGACTGATATGAATATAACAGAATTTGTACATTTTCCACTGTTTCATCACATGAGATTTTAATGAGAACAATGAGTAAGTGCTGTTTTCGAGGAAGCCCATGAGCATATGTTCAGAAACATTTGATTAGAGCCTTTGCTCTAACAGTTTCAACTATTCTTAGTTGCTCTTTAACAGTTGCAGTTCACACTTAATGGATTGGATAATTAATTGCTTAATAGTAGAAAATAACTCAGCAAATCATGATGTGTAGGAAATGATAAGATGAAGAGTACTTGGTGTTCATGAAGATTTTAATGCTGCAAAGGACCTTAGACATCATTGATATACTTCTCGTGTAACTGACAAGGAGTAGAAGGTAGGACCAGAGAAGCTCAGTGATCTGTGCAAGTTCACATAGCTGGTGAGGAGCAGATCCAGGAATAACAGTTCCCCAGGCTCTGTGACCGTTGCTCTTACCAATGGCAAGGGCTCCCATTTACTGGTCATTTCCAGCATTCTAATGTGATAACTAAAATCTCCCAGTATTATTTCATTTTACTAACACTTCCAGTCTAACACATGTGCCTGAATCCTTTTAGGAGCAGGTAATAAATAATTTTAAAAAGTAAATATATGTTGGGTAGATACCAGTGAATGAAGAAATAGTGTTCATGTCAAGCTTATTTCATTAGCTAATGTGTTTCTTTCAAAGCTAACTTTAGTTTTATACACATTTTTTGGATTTTGTTTCTAAGATTATCCTCTAGTAGTTTGATTTAATTCAGCTCAATTTGACAAATATTTACTGAGTCCTTGTGAGAGGAAAGGTGAATCTTTCTGTTGCACTCTCTCTGGATGTCAGGTTTCAAGAGAGGCTATGTCATTTCAGGAAAGAGTACAAGCTTGGGAGTCAAGCCTTCAAACTTCACCTCCATAGCTAACTGTTTAAAAAATTTTGGGGAAGTTATCTACTTTCCTTATCTGTAAAATGAGGGTGCCATTTAAATCTACCTTACAGGGTTATTCTATGAACTAAAATGAGTAAAATAAGTAAATGGAATCCATTTTACTCAAGGCCATTTGTTCTGCAGTTTCCTCATATTTAATAACCTGGGCAACATTTTGTTAAAGATCATTTATTATAATGTGTGGCAGATTGTGTTATCCAAACATTGCTACAACATCTCCCATCCCACCTGCTCTTCTGCAGTGTAACCTTGCTACTCCCTTACCAAGTTGGGACTCTAATTCTCCTCCCCTTGAATCTTGATCTCTCTTTGTGACTCTTGGTCACACTACCCATTGAGTCTTCCTTCTAGCTGATAGGAATGCAGCTGTTATGGTGGGAGCTGACATACAAGTTGGCAGGACAACAAGACAAACAAAAGTTGGCAGGCCCTGGGACCTGGATGATTAGTGTTGTCATTTTGGCCATGGACTACCAACTCAGATTTACATGGCAAAGGAATACACTTATTTTGGATCTTCCTGTCACATCATCTAACCAATGTCCAAACCAACAGTAAAGATACTATAATGAATCTAAAGCAGGTGCTCAATGGCAAGTATCTAGCACATTTCAAACACCCAGATTATCTACTGCGATGCAGGACATAATCCCACTTTTCTAGGTGATTTTTACACCTGGCTCTTGATCTCTTCCACATAGCCTTTCTTCCATCTCTGACCTCCAAGTCAATCAACAGTAATCTTTTTAATCACTTAATCCCACCAATCCTTGAACACCTCATCTCCAGTGACTCATTTTCCCTCCACTTCAGCCACCCAGTTTCTCAGTCGACCCCAGCCTTCATCATGACACTTAATGGCACCACCTGTATGTTTTACAATTCTGCCATTTTTCTTTCTAACTCCTGCCACTGATCACCTCTCTTACTCTCTTACTGCTACAAACCCAGTTTTTATTTTCATCATGTTCTTTTCTCCTAGGTCCTATCCTATGTGCCAAGTATGATTTTCTGACTAGCATTTCTACTGCGCATCAGCCATACAGATAGCATTTTCCCTGCCACCCTAGACACTTGCCCTATCCTCTTCATCTTCTATCATTGACACCTGGTCAGTCCTAGCTTGGGGCCTCCACTGGACTCCCACATCCCCTGCACAGCCCTCTGTCACAAGTGCTGTCACTGTACTTTGTTAATTTCATTGTGAATGTCTGTCTCCATCTCGACTCTGGGCTTTTTGAGGTTGGAGGCTGACTCATTCATCTAGGTAACTATAATTCCCAGCAAAAACACATCTACTAGTTGGAATGTCTCAGTTTTTTCTGCCTCTGGGCCTTCGATTATGCCATTCCTCCCTGGAAATATTTCCCCTCTACTGCTTTGCCTCCTTTTAACATCAGACAAATCCTGAAATAAGGTTCATTTCAGATGCCTCCTTCAAGATGTTTTTCCTGATATACTTTCCTCTTTTGAAGCTCTGAAGCATTTCATTGGTATTTCTTTGCAGGTACTTTGGTTGTGTAGTCAGCTTAGTTATTGAGCACCTACTATTCACTCAGTAATATGCTCCACCCATGGCTGTCATTGACTTCTCATAAGTACCCAATTATCTTGATTTTGCAGATAAAGAGACTGAGGCTTGGAAATGTTACGTGACCTCACCTGAAGCCACAGAGCTAGAAAGTGGCAGGACCAAGGTTCATTCCAATGTCAGTATTCTCATGCTGAACTCTGTTGCCCCACATATGCTTTGAGCTTCTGTCCCTTGTGGAAAAGTCTTGTCCATCTGCGTATGTTCTTTGTGGGCAAGGACTGTGTCTCTCACCTTTCTGTCTCTCTAACATCTATCCCAGTCTCTTGCACAGGGTGAGAGCAACAAAATAAACAGAAAATAAAAATACCGATTCAGGAACTCTGAGAAACACCAACGAGGCAGTATGGAGACCCCTCCCTCTACTCCTATTTCCCTCTAATTGACTCAAGGGGCCAGGCTGCTAATGGGCTCGTACCAGTCAATTCCAGGAGCAGGTGCTAATACAAACAGCCTCATTAACAATCTATGGGGCCCCTGCATTAATTATAGTGGGGTTTTAACTATATCCAGTTCCTACAATTCAACAGCTTCTATTTTTAACCCATAATGATAGGATCTAAAGGAAAAGGAACAGACAAGATCTAGTATTCTCCCATGTCACCCTATGTCCCCACCCAGTATTCCAGAAGAAATAAAATCTGTCAGAATGCAACAAAATACACTAAATCAGCTATGTAGGTTGTGATTCATATCTCACTGTTTAGGTGTTCCCTGGCTGGGTAAATGTTATAATTTTTAATCAAAGTAAATCTAAAAACCAAGAAAATTTATCAAGCTACCATCAACCATGAAAGAATAAGCACCCCTTTCCCCAGCCACGTAGTTTCCATGATACTTCAGCAACTTCAAACATTCCTTCCCTCCTCAACATCACTCCTCTCCTAGGAAGGGAAGCCCAGGCCTCATAAGGTTCAGTTTTGTTTTGTTTAATATCAGTTTTTCCCATTTTACTTAGAACTTGGTAAAGCTGACACTTGACTAATTATTTCTTGTGAATTATTTCTTGGCAGAATGCTTAACACAAATTATACATAGTGAATGTTTGTTGAATGAATAAATAATCTAGCTCAGCGTTATTCAGACTTTCTGAAAATCGAGAAGTAAAACATTTAATTTATTTTCCCCCATCTTCCTCTGAAATAAAAATTTTATAAAGCAATACTTATATTTATTACCTGCAATACACCCTGATATTTTCCATCCAACTCTAAACTATTCTATTACTTTATTTCTTCTAAATGCTGGTTGGGATCCAATAAGTTGATTAATCATAATACTAAGGAGTTCCAAACTTAATTTGAATCATATTGGATTAGGTATAGGAACAATATGATATTTTGTACATAGGTTATTTTATTTACCATTGCCATGTTTTTTCCCTAGTTTCAAGTGTGCAGTGATGGCATAAATAAAAACAAACATATAGGAGAAATCTTTCGTATAGAACAGACAACACCTATCCTCTGCAGGGTCTCATAGTGTTTAAAGTTTGCCTCTTTGCCCTGGAAACACCATGAAAGCTTGGGGTCAGAATGAGTCATTCTTGCCAATGAGTGTTTCCCAAAATGTATGTGTCCATTCTTCCTTGGGCCACCAAGTAATAATAACACCTAACATTTACTGAACTTACTACATTCTAGGCACTGTTTTTCTAATCATTTTATATGTATATCCTTGGTGAGTCCTCACAAAAGACTTATAGGTAAGAACTATATTAGCTTTGCCAGTTTATAGATAAGGAAACATAGGCACAGAGAGACTCAGACTGCTGGAAAACACTGGAGCCACTTGAACCCAGGTATCCTAAGAGGATATGTGCATTATAGCTACACTACTACATTCAAATCTTGTCTCTGCCTCTTAATAATTATGAGGTCTTGAGTAAGCTTCTTAACATCCCTGTGCCTGTGCTTTATCAACTATACAATGAAGTTGATGATTATATTAACAGTTCCTACTCACAAGATTTGGGAAGATTAGGGCTATTTGTATATAATGCTTAGAACAATAGCCCATGGCGAGCACTTATTGTTTGCTCCTACGATGGCTTCAGTAACTGCATTCTCAACCACTGTAATAAACTGTCTTTATAGTTCATAGATGTGTCTTCCATAGTGAAAGAAAGATTTGTACTGAAAAGGACCCTAGAGGTCAGCTAGTTCCACTTGGTCATTTCACAGTTGGGGATAGTCTGAAGAGAAGAAGGGACTTGTCTGTCCAAATGTATGAGGCAGAGCTGGGACTAGAACTTGGATATCCAATTTCCCAACTAGTGTCCCTCCCACCACCCTGGTTCTCCCTTCCTCATGTATCTTGTGAAGGCTGCTGTTCTGTCTACTCCATTTTCTCCATGTAATTATGTTGCTGGGAATAAACCTAAGTGCTGGATGCTGGGGAAACTTTTTTACTCAATAGGCTATACCACAAGCATCCTGCTTTCTATATTTGTTTTTTGAAGGTATTTAGTGTTTTATTATAACCTGTAAGGTTAAAAAACACTAAAGTTGGAAGAAGATGGACCTGCCCTACAAATAATTCTTTTTCCATCACTTAATCTCTCTGTGCCTACATTTACTTTTTTGGTGCCTCCTTCATCCCCTGTTTAGCCTGTTGCCTTGGCCTCCTCAGGCTTTCCTATATCTTCTCCTGCCCCTATTCTCACAGCTAAGTGAGCCTTTTAAAAATGTGATGCTGTCACTGCTCTGTTCAAAAACTTTCAGTGGCCCTGGCTGGTTTGGCTCAGCGGATTGAGTGCCAGCCTACGAACCAAAGAGCCATAGGTTCAATTCCCATTCAGGGCAAATGCCTGGGTTTTGGGCCAGGTCCCCAGTTGGGGGCATGTGAGAGGCAACTACACATTGATGTTTCTCTCCCTCTCTTTCTCCCTCCCTTCCCCTCTATCTAAAAATAAATAAATAAAATCTTAAAAGAAAACTTTCAGTGGCTTTGCATTATTTGTAGAGCAAGGACTAAAACTCTTAAAATGGCCTCTATGGCCCTGCTTGTCCTGGCTCCTGCCACCCCTTCCATATTGCTGTCCCTTGAGCCTGAACTCCACTTCCTTAAAAGCACCATCATCTCCCCCATCACAGAAGCTTTGCATATTCTCTTTCCTTTGTCCTTTGTCTTAAACGCTCTTCCTCAGGGCTTTATTGCAATGATTTCTTTTACTTCAGTCATCACTTTCTTGAGGAAACCTACCTTTTATCTAAATTGCTTTGTAGAATTAATTTTTTTGATAATTTTATAATTGTATTTTTTGGTTAATTTCTTGATTAGTCTGCATTTCTTCCTCTAAATTTAAACTCTGGGAGGATCCAGAATAATATAGACTTTCTCTCTCTCTCTTTTTAATTCAGAGCTGGCTATGTGTTAATTGGGCTTTTGCTATGCATCTAATCTACATTGTCTCTAATTGTCATAGCAATTAGATACAATAAGTAGGCCCACAGAGTAGGCCTACTGTGTCTTTACAGATGAGGAAACTGAGATTCAGAAAAGCTGAGTAACTCACTTAAAGTCTTATAGCTAGTGAATGGTAAGACTAGCATTTAAATTCAAGTCTTTCCAGTTCTAAAACTAGTATCCTTTCCTTTATATTGTATTACCTGTGACTAAGATAGCTTTTAATTTCTATTACTTTTTGTTAAAAAAAATTGTCTTGCCCTGGCTGGTGTGGCTCAGTGGATTGAGCACCAGACTGCGAACCAAAGGGTTGCTGATTCGATTCCCAGTCAGGGAACATGTCTAGGTTGCAGGTCAGGTCCCTGGTGAGGGGCACCGAGAGGCAGCCATACATTGATGCTTCCCTCTGTCTCTTTCTCTCTCCCTCCCACTCTATCTAAAAATAAATAAATAAAATCTTTAAGAAATTTTATTAATAAAAAATTGTCTTAATAGTATGCTAGCTGAATGCCAAGTTTCTTTCCTGGATGTGTGTATATTTTTGACAGGGGAAAATGGCAAGAATATGTATCTATATGGCTACCTTTAGAAAAATGTTACTGCCTTCACATAGCTTTTATTTAAAACAAATATTAATGACATAGTTTAGTCCATTTATATTCCTTGTGTCAGTTTACAGTGTGTGTATTTGTATGTTTACTGTGTTTTTATTCTGCTGCAGAGACAAGTATTTGAGAAATGGAGTTTTCTCAGGAAAGGCTGAATCAGACAGTTGAGGTTTAGATACTTTTGGCTGCCCCACTTTGCTGAGAGTTAGGGAAATGCAATTGTTGTAAACTAAGTAACTTTTATTCATGACTTCTTCATGTTTTCTTTATTTCTGCTCATTACAGCATCTTTATTATCAGTTTGAAACAGATTTTTCCTTTTGTATCTTGTTAGTTTTATCTTCCCAGAATTTGTTGTAAGGAAGTAAATTGTAGATTTCACTTTGATTCTGATGCCTCCCTGAACTTCAAAGGTAATATTCCCTCAGAGAGAAGATTGGATTGTGATTTTTTATTATCTCAGAAAATTATACAGGCAACATATTTGAAGTAGCATGGTGGAAAAATCTAAAAGAAGAAATGAATGCATGAGATCTCCTTTTAGGGAAGGTGAACACAAGACAGTAGAAGAAGGAAAAAAAAAACAACAGGACTATATGAAGAAGACAGGCCCTCTCAAGCATTCAATGGCAAATCTAACAATGTAAACATACTTTTTTTTCTCTTTAAGGTAAAACTTATCTTGAAGGAAAAATGGGAACTGTGATTTTCAAGGCTTGGGATAGAAAACTATCCTTACTGTAGTTTTTCTTCAAAAAAAAAAAAAAATCTTGAGTTCCTATTAGCTCTTTGGAAATATCTTTGAGCTTCAACTCTTCCTAATGCAAGTGGCTAAGTTGTATCCCATGGGAAATACTGCTTTTATTGGGTAAAAACAAACCCAGAGAGGGGAAGCATAATTCTCCACTCTTTAAGTATGGACTGCACCTGGCGACTTTCTCTACAGGATACAGTACAGAAAGAGGGAAAGAGTAACTTTACAGTAGAGAAACCAGACAAACATACCTCAGCTAACGTTTAAGGCCAACATCAACATCAAAATCATATTGATAGTGTGTGCCCTTGATGTGGTATGATCAAAATGGCACTTTACCGCTGTGATCATCTTCCCCCAAACCCATAAGCACAGTCTAATCATGAGAAAAACATCATACAAATTGCAATAGAGGGGCATCCTAGAAAATGCTTGAGCAATATTCTCCAAACTATCAATATAATCAAAAACAGGGAAAGTTTGAGACAATGTCAAAGCAAAGAGTAACCTAAGGAGACATGTTAACTAAATATAAAGTGTTATACTACACGGCATCTTGGAAAAGAAAATGGACCTTAAGAAAAATTAAGGAAATCTGAGTAAACTCTGGACCTTAATTCATAATAGTGTATCACTATTGGCTCATTAATTGTAACAAATGTTAATAATAAGGGTAATTGGGTTCAGGTACATGGGAAGTCTTTATATCGTCTTCTCAAATTTTCTGTAAATTGAAAACTGTTATAAAGTAAAATCTATTAAAAAACAACAAATAAGTATGCTTGTAGGGTCATTTGAAGAGCTTGCATGGGAATTTAGGAGAACCCAGGAGCAATGGATGTTACATAATAAGATCTAACATTTGTTCAGGGCTTGGTGGTTTAGGAAATGCCTTAATATATATTGTCTCATTTAATTTCTAAACAGTCTAGTGAACGCAATACAAGTAATTACTTTCATTTTACAGTTAGGAAAAGTGAATTTGGAAAGATGAGGTGACTTGTTGGGAATCAAAAGCTAATCTGATTCTCATTCCAATGATCATTCCATCACATCCCAGTTACCTCTCTATTTACTGTCCCCAAATATTAGAAATAAAGAAGGCAGTAACAGTGCTAGGATGTCAATGGTTGATGAATGTATGCCAAATGAACAATTTCTAAAGTCTTTCCTATTTCCCATGAAATGATACTACCTAAGATCTTCATTTAAGCATTGATTAGCATCATCTTATCAGGAAAAGTCAATGAATTGTATTTGCCTCTGACAACAAGCATACAGAGTATGTTACCATTGAGGGTAGAGGGTAATGTGCATGGGCAGTAGTGTACTTTTTTAAAAAGTAAACTAAAAAAAGCTTTATTTTTTTACGTCTGTACACTTTTGGAAAATGACCTTTACTCAAGGCCACTTTAAACATCTCATTTAGCTTTGTAGAGGTTACTGATAATAGATGGTTTTCTGTAGTTTGAATAGGGGAAGTGTTCAAAGATCAGCAATATTTGGGGGATGATTTACAAAGCATTCCAGCTGTGTTGGCCATTTGCTGCTCCATCGGCCTGTGTTGTGTGGGTATTGTTCTGCAGCATTCCATAGCATGCCCACTCTTGCTTTAGTATGACAAACTCCTTGGAGTATGACTGTGGTTTTTTGTTTGGAACATTTTACCTGCTGCAAAGCAACACATACCCTTTCACCCTTCAAATACAGATGACATGTGGCTCTTAAAATGGCTATTGTAGGAACAAAGAAAATATACACATGTGAAATTGTATCTTTTGCAATTGGTTTATTGTTGGGCAAGTAGCAGTGGAAGAACTAGCACTTAAAATATCTGCCAAGACACATATAGCAACAACAGCAATTATTGGATATTATTAAATGTAGCTATATGAGATGAACTCATCATACAGAATCTATCTCTAATCACATCAGAAAATCTGGTTTATAATTACGGATCTTGTTAGACATCCTGATGAGTGAGTAGCTGGCTTGGGTTTCTGTAAGATCTTAGTGGGAGAGTAGGTGTGGAAGGTAGGTGGACAGGGCACACACAGAGAATTTTAAAGAATACTCCCTAATAATGCTCTTCATTTTCCACATTGCTGGAAATTCTACCAGAAGGAAATTCTAGATTATTTTGATCACCTTTTGGGGCATTTAGGAAGATGATGTTTTTAGCACCTTTGAGGCTCGAATCATTTATAGAGCTTCAAAGACTATATTCAACTCCTTCAACCACACGGAAGCCATTTTCTCCTGTTCAGTTTATTGTTGATTATTGAGTCATTCCAGATTATCTGCAGTTTCCTGAATATTCAATGTGTGTTCTTTTTCAGTAGATGTGTTCTACTCCTCACATCTCTGTGTCCTTTCCCTAGGATCCTTTCTTTCTTCCCTACTTTCCTTCAAAACTAAGCTCACAGTTTACCTTCCTCTAGGAAATCGCCTTTGATCATGCTCCAATTCAACTGCAAGTTTAGATTAGGTGCATCTTTTGTGTACTCCCCAAATGCTTGTATAGAGAGTTATCATAACTTTCATTTACTCGTTCATTTATTCAATCATTCATTCAACTTATTTATTAAATATCCACTGTGTGTCAGAAGCTGTTCTAGCTGCTAGAGATATAGCAGGGCACAAAACAGGTGATGTTCCTACTTTCACAAAGCTTACCAAGGAGGAAGGGAGTTAATAAATAAGTAGGCAAATAATTAAATAGAATTTATGATTTTAGATAGTAAAGAAAAAAGTAGGGTAATGTGATAGTGACTAAAGGTGGGAGCCACTTTGATTGAGTGGTCAGGGAAGTTTTCTCTCAGGAGGTAACATTTGAAAAGGGACATGATTTTAGAAATGGTTAAAGGTGAAGGTTGCACAACAATGTGAATGCACTTAATGCCACTGAGCTACACATTTAAAAATGTTGGAAATAATAAATTTCGTTATATTTTACCCAAATAAAAATAAAATGTATTCATGTTGAGTAACAAAAAATAAATAAAATAATTAAAAAAAAAGAAAAGAAAAGAGATTTGAATGAAGTGATAGAGAAAGTGGTGTGAAGATATGAGGGAAGAGCAGTCCAAGCAGAGGGAACAATGAAATCTGCAAAAGGAAAACAAACCTGAGGTGTTTGAGCAACAGCAAAGAGCCTGCAGGGCTGGAGCATGGTGAGTAAGGTGAGATTGGAAAGGCAGGCCTAGCTAAGTTGTGTTGGACATTAAAGGCCAAGAAAAGAACTTTACGGAATGATGGGAAATAAAAACTTTAGGCTGTTCAAAAATATGCAATTAAGATGTATTAAAAAGTAATATAAATGTTTTGGAAAAATAATCATATTTATTAATTAGAAAAGAAATACACAGCTTTAGGCCCAGTTAATATTAGTCATTGTTCTATTTTGATTAACTCAGTGAGGATATAGATTTTATCAGGCTAAGCTATTCTTGAAAACTGTTTTATTTACAAAGGTGTGTGAGCACCCAGCGGTGTTAGCTAGACCTACTAAAATCAGGAACATTTGCTGAATGGCCTCAGACCTAGAACTAGCACCGAGTTTGAATCTGTTTGAACCTGGTGGCTCCCACTCACCCCTACATGGTGAGGTGTGTGAGCACCCGCGGTGTTAGCTAGACCTACTAAAATCAGGAACATTTGCTGAATGGCCTCAGACCTAGAACTAGCACCAAGTTTGAATCTGTTTGAACCTGGTGGCTCCCACTCACCCCTACATGGTGACTCGCTGAGAACCTACCTCATGTGACTCGAATACTGCCAGAGGCTTTTTTGGTGGCTGAGCCCAACAGGCAGGTGGCAAGTGGTAGCAGGCAGAGGTGGATCTTGGAGAGCTGTGGGGCTTTTGCTGACCTGCCCTGAGCTGGTGCTGGTAAAAGCTAGCTTTGGTGCACAGCTTGGTCCTTTCCATACACACATAGTCCTAGCACAGGCAGCCACAAACTGTGAATTATATGTAGTTCCAAACAGGTTGCCCAGGGCCAATCACATTGGCCTGCACCAGAGTCCCTCCCAAGAGGCCCAGAACCAATATACCCAGTGGCCAGCTTCAGAAAACATGAGAGCAGGATCCATAAGCTTCACATGTGGCATATCCAAAAGGAGATCTTGGCAGGCACCAAGCCCTGCAAAGGCAAATTCCACTTCATGCGGTCAGCTTCTGCACAGCAGCTCACACACTGTGGTCTGGGATTGATCCTCACAGTCAGCCAGCCTGAGGATCTATTCTATGCATGTACAAGCCAATAGCAATCGAGATTCGATTACAACAGGAAAATCCACATAACCCACATGAGGAACATTCCTGAAGCAGCCAGTTCAGGTGATCAAGGAGACTGCAGCACTGGGCCCCAAAGGACACCTATTACTTTAGGCCACCCCACCAAGACAGGGAGTCATAGCAGATCTATCTAATACATAGAAACAAACACAAAGAAGCAGCCAAAATGGGGAGGCAAAGAAATATGCCCCAAATGAGCAGGAGAAATCTCCAGAAAAAGATCTAAATGAAATGGAGGCAAACAATTTATCAGATGTAGAGTTTAAAGCAATGGCTATAAGGATGAAAATGGACGTAGAAACCATAAAAAAGAACCAGTCAGAAATGAAGAATACAGTATCTGAAATGAAGAGTATCCTGGAAGGAATAAACAGTAGGTTGGATAAAGCAGAAGATCAGATCAGTTTCTTGGAAGACAAGGTAGAAAAAGAAAAACACACCACCACCCATTAAGAGCAGCAAAAAAGAAAAAAAATAATTTTAAAAAGCTGGTAATAGTTTAAGGAATCTTTGTGACAACATGAGGCATAACAACATTTGCATCATAGGGGTGCCAGAAGGTGATGAGAGAGCAAGGGATGGAGAACTATTTGAAGAAATAATGACCCAAAACTTTCCCAACATTTTGACTACTGGAAAATGGGGTTCTAGGCCTCCTGTTCAACCTGAATGTCTTCTTTGAACAAGTCAGTGACAGCCTGGTTTTATTCCCTACAGTTTCAAGCTTAGTGTGTTTAGGTATTTGTCATATCAGTAAGAAAGTCTAATCTCTGTTCTTTTTTTAAAAAAATATATTTTATTGATTATGCTATTACAGTTGTCCTATTTTCCCCCTTCACTCCCCTCCACCCTGCACATCCCCTCCCACCCACTTTCTCCCCCTTTAGTTCATGTCCATGTGTCATACATATAAGTTCTTTGGCTTCTATATTTCCTACACTATTCTTAACCTCCCCCTGTGCATTTTCCATGTACCATCTATGCTATTTATTCTCTATGCCTTTCCCCACTCCTCCTCCCACTCCTCTGTTGATAACTCTCCATATGATCTCCATTTCTGTGGTGGTTCTACTTGTTTGCTTAGTTTGTTTTTGTTTTAGATGTGGTTGTTAAAAATTGTGAGTTTGCTGTCATTTTACTATACATGCTTTTTTATCTTCTTTTTCTTAGATAAATCCCTTTAACATTTCATATAATAAGGCTTGGTGATGATGAACTCCTTGAACTTGACCTTATCTGAGAAGCGCTTTATCTGCCCTTCCATCCTAAATGAAAGCTTTGCTGGATAAAGTAATCTTGGATGTAGGTCCTTAACTTTCATGACTTGGAATACTTCTTTCCAGCCCCTTCTTGCCTGTAAGGTCTCTTTTGAGAAATCAGCTGACAGTCTGATGGGAACTCCTTTGTAGGTGATTCTGCCTTTATCCCTTGCTGCTTCTAGAATTCTCTCCTTATCTTTAATCTTGGGTAATGTAATTATGATGTGCCTTGGTGTGTTCCTCCTTGGGTCCAACTTCTTTGGGGCTCTTGGAGCTTCCTGGACTTCCTGGAAGTTTATTTCCTTTGCCAGACTGGGGAAATTTTCCTTCATTATTTGTTCAAATAAGTTTTCCACTTGTTGCTCTTCCTCTTCTTCTGGTACTTCTATAATTCGGATGTTGGAACATTTAAAGATGTCCTGGAGGTTCCTAAGCCTCTCCTCATTTTTTTGAATTCTTGTTTCTTCATTCTTCTCTGATTGGGTGTTTCTTTCTTCCTTCTGATCCACACTGTTGATATGAGTCCCAGTTTCCTTCCCATCACTATTGGTTCCCTGTACATTTTCCTTTATTTCACTTAATGTAGCCTTCATTTTTTTCATCTAATTTGCGACCAAATTCAATCAATTCTGTGAGCATCCTGATTACCAGTGTTTTGAACTGTGCATCTCATAGGTTGGTTATCTCTTCATCATTTAGTTGTATTTTTTCTGGAGCTTTGATCTGTTCTTTCATTTGGGCCACTTTTTTTGTCTTGACACATCTGTTACATAGTAAGGGATGGAGCCTTAGGTATTCACCAGGGTGGGGTATACCACATCAGCGGTTTGTGACACTGTATGTGGAGAAGGGGTCCAAGAGGGAACAATGGCACTTGCTCCACTCTCTGGCAGATTTCAGTCACTTCTGCCTCTTCCCACAATCAAATTGGGTCCTTCTGGTGTTGATTCCTGTGTGGGTGGATTTGTGTATGTTCTAGGATCCTATGGGTTTCTCCAATGAACTCTCTTGTGAAGCTGGGAGTTTCTCTCACTGACACCTCAACCATCACAGGTGTTTTCAATCAGTGTTTTGAGGCTTTATTTCCCCACGCTGGGACCCTGAGTTGTGCTGTCTGTCCCGCTCCCCAGTTTTGACTGGTTTATCTGAGCGCAAATGTGGGACTGACTGGTCCACCAGCTGCCTTGTGTGCTATGCCCCTCCCCAGTCTGCCACCTCCCTGGGTCTGCCTTGCATGCCCTGGTCCACCCCTCCTACAGGTCTGGATGAATGTGCCTTTAACTCCTTGGTGGTCAGACTTCCATACAGTTCAATTTTCTGTCAGTTCTGGTTGTTTTTTGTTTTTAAACTGTTGTTGTCCTTGTTTTGGTTGTGTAAGGAGGCACAGTGTGTCTACCTATGTCTCCATCTTGGCTGGAAGTCAATAAGTCTAATCTTAATAACACTGGGGCACCAAGCACAACGGGTGTCTTAGAATCATTTAGCTTTAGGTCTTTTGTTATAGTACTTAATAAGTCTAAAAAATCAAGTCATCTAATACCATTATTAACTAGGTTTTCATACTTTGCTTTGTTTTCTTCCAAATATTCTGCAAATAAGCACCAGTTAAGTGCATGAGCATGAAGAAATTGGAGATTCTGATCTGTTCCTCCATTAAAACCACAGAGAACTCAGCACAGCTATTTCCTACTACACACTCTCTTTCTGAAAGAGACATGATTCTGTGGTACACACCCTTCTCTCCTGATGGAAATAAAGTGTTGAAAACAATTTCCTCCTTTTTCCCTGTGCCCCATCTGTGACCATTGCAATCAGTTTTCCACGTTTAAACCAAACTTCTCAAATTTCTTTTCTGCAGATGCTTAAACCCCATCACTTCATGTGTCATGGCTAATTGGTAAAACATTTTTTCCTGTAAACATCACAGCCAGAATGTTGGCAAGGGTATCATGTGACGGGCTCTTGCACACTCTGCCAGTGAGAGCATAAAGGGATGAGGCCTTGGGGAGAACAATTTGTAAGTATGTTTCAAGAGCCTTGAAAAGTTTGTCCTCTCTGACCCAGTGACCTCATATCTTGAAATTGAAACCAAGGATGTGATTGGAGATGATGAACAAAAATATTTGTACAAGGATGTTCACTGCAGCATTTTTTAATAAAGTAAAAAAATAAGACCTGATTGACCAAAATATCTGAGAAGAAAATGGTTTAATTAATTATGGCGCATGTCTAAGATGTATATTTTACAGCAACAGGAATAATATTTTCAAAGAATACTTTATGACATGAGAAAATTCTCATGAATTAACATTAAGAAGAGAAACTACAGCATAAACAATGCATAATACAAAATCTGAATTAAAAATAATTTTATAGATGATTATAATGCATTCTCCACTTCAGTTTGTAAATACTAAGGATTTGGTGAGGTTTGACCCTACCTGGACTCCTCAGTTCTACTAATGTCATCCAAGTGAAAAGATACACAATGTATAGAAAGTTCCCTATGGAGGTAGCTCTTTGCAAGTGGGAGAAAAAGAGACTGGAACCCATCATCTTCAGCAGTCCTTTTCATGGAAAAGTGAAGCTTTTTGGACTTGGGTCTTCAAAAAAGAGGGTGGCCTATGTGGGGATATATATCCTTGGGACATTTTTCTCTTCTTAATTTCCCTGATCTTTCCTCTTAAAATCATGAAGAAATCCTTTGCTTCTTACTCCCTACTTTGGGAATCTACCCTTCATCTTTGAAGGAAGACAAACTGCCTCTCTGACCTCTTGTATACATCTGGTTTGGACCAGTTTTCCCTTGGCTCTTACTCTTCTCAGTTGTTGCCTATTCCTAAGAAGAAGATACCACTGTTGATTTCCTCGTTAGTTCACCCGAGACATAATTACACCTCACCAAAGATGAGGCACATGACATTCATATTTCTTGGAGACAATCAAGCTTTACCAAGCACAGCCTTTTTCTTCTATTGCCATGCATTTATCCTTACTCCTTTTAGAACAGTAGCCCCTGGCATTATTGTGCTAAGAAACCATTGGTTTTTATTTCACATCTACCAGACTAGCTGTCAATGGCTGTTCCTTTTTTGCTACCCTGAGTGATGTCAATGCCAATTATGTTTTCTGTAATGACATGACTTACCATGATTAGGAGCTAATAAGGGGCCAGGCTTTCAGTTTAAACTGCCACAATGTCTTTTCTACTAGGCTGCAGTTTCCTCAAGCCAGTACCAAGTCTGACTCATCCAGTTACCTCTCCACCCCAGCCATCATTGACACAGTACTCTGTTCATTGAATCAATCGGGTTGCCTTTATGTTATTGATATGATGTGAGAGTTCGATATGGAAAAATCTGTGAGCTAACGGAATATCGTAATGAAGAGTGTGATCTTTGGAATCAAGCCTGGTTTTGAATCTTACTTCTACTTCTTATTAGCTGTGTTACATCAGGCAACTTGTAACTTCTCTCTGTTTCCTGATTAATAAAGTAGGAATAAAACCTGTCTCAGGAGCTATTGTGAGACTCAAATAAGAATGAAACTTATTAAAAATGACAATTATTATAGTGAATTACATGCAGTCTTAAACCTGGAATATTAAGAAAAATGTTTGAGATGGAAGTGTGCTTTTGAACAGAAATAACATATTTCTTTTATTGTAAAAGAAAACACAAATACAAAAAAAGTGTGACTTCATGAGTTCTTATAAGGCAAACATCCTTTTAACCACCACCAAGATCGACAGAACTTTTCTAGTCACTCTAAAAGCCCCTTCATGTGCCTTGTCCTAATCACAATTTCCTGCCTACCTAATTTTATTATGATCACTTCTGGATATTTCTTTATGGTTTTATCACCTGAGTGTGTATCTCTAAACACTATAATTTAGACTTGTACATGTTCAATATGTTTCCACAATTGAAAAGAGAGGTATAAGAAAATAAGTTATAACTCAAATGATAAATGAAATAAGAATGTACACAGTGTAGAGTGGTAGGACATTGTACTGGTTAAAAGCATGGAATCCAAAGATAAGCTGCCTGGGCTCATATCCCAACTTTGCCAATTATTAGCTCATTGAGCCTGATTGTATTATTCAACTTCTTGGCTTTTATTCTTCTCATTTGTAAAATGGCAACAATAATACCTATTTAAGTACATGAAAGGAAATATATAATATATTTTTCAAAAATAAGAAACCAGTTAACTAAATGTTCAATTCAAGAACTACAAACTAGGGACAGAGTAAATTCAGAAACAAGAGGGACAAAAATAAAGGCAGAAATGATTAAATTAAGTAGTGAGGCATAGACTTCTAGTTGTCCCTCAATAGTATTTGTTCTCCTCCTCTTGTTCATTAAATCAAGAATCCCAATATTCAGAGAACCCTAGGCCATTATTAGTTTCATGGGTATGTGACCTGTGCAGTCACACAGGGTGCAACGCTCAAAGCGTCCCAAGATTCATTTAATGCTCTGATGTTGCCACCTTGAAACTCTTAATAATATTTGAATAACAGTCTTCACATTTTTGTTTTGCACTGGATTCTGCCAATTATGCAACCAGCCCTGATCTGGGCATACAACTGCCCATAATAGAGATTCATTTTTCATCTCTTCTTCAGCTAGGAGTGCTTTTGTGAGCACATTCTGCTCAATGGGATGTAAGTAGAATTGTATGTGCAATTTGTGGTATGGTAAAAGACATTCTCCCTTCTTGTTAGCTGAAATACAATCACAATAGCTGGAACTCCAGGAACCATCTCGGGCCAAGATGGGAACTATGCAAGATAGAGCACCGAGATACATCTAGTTTGATCCCTGAGACTTAGAGTGTCATAGCAACTCCAAAGTACCTCTAGACTTCTTCAACTGAAGAAAAAAGAAATATTTTATTCTCTCTCAAAACAAAACTTTTGATATAAAATTTAATATCTATTTGTAATTGAAAAGCTCTTTAAAAACATCTTGAATTTTACCAAAACTTTGTGTAAAAAGCTACATTTAATGGAAACACATTAGATGCAGATCCTTTATTTTTAAATTTTTTAAAATTGTTGTTCAATTACAGTTGTCCCCATTTTTCCCCATTACTCTCCCCTGCCCTACCCATCCCCCACCTCCCACATGCAATCTCTGTCCCCCAACCCTGTTGTCTTTATCCATGGGTCCTTTATACAGCTTCCTTAACTTGACCCTTCCTCTTCTTTCCCCGTTATTCCCCTCCCCCCTCCCCTTTGGTCACTGTCAGTCAGTTCCTTTAATATCAGGAAAAGACAAGAATCCCTGCTGTAAACTACTTTTTACAACAATATTAGAGACTTTGGCTAAAGCAATAACACAGAGAAAAGACATACATTAAAAGGATAGGAAAGGAACAGACAGCTACCCTTTTGCTGTTGATTTTTCTTATAGGTTAAAGAAAATCCAAAACAATAAAAACTAGGAGATATAATATGAGAGTTCACTGAATTTTACAATTATAATATAACTTATAAAGTCAATAGCATTTGTCTACATGAATAAAGCAAGTAGAAAAAATTATAGAACATAAGACACCAATTACAATACTACAAAAACTATAAAATATCTGAATAGTGTTGTCAGGAAGACCTCTCAAATAATGTAACATTTGAAATGAGACTTGAATGAAATCAGTCAATTAGGGAGATATCTGAAAAAAAGGCAGAAGAAACTCGAAGACAAATGAGTTTGCACCATTGATTTTTCTCTTTCTTTCAACATGAGAATATTTTACTTTCTGTGGAGCTCAGTCATGTTTTAACATTTCAATACTTTATCCAGGTTGAGAAGATATCCTCAAATAATTAAAATAATTCTTTGATAGCCTTGGCCTAAAGCAGGTTTTTTTTCGTATTTAACAAAACTTAGAAACCAAATAAGAAATGATCGATAACATTTCTAGAAGGCCAAACCAACATAAGCACAGTAGAAATAGAAATGACAAGGTGGATTGAAAAGTATTTTCTTTTCTTTATTTTTTGCTTAATCTTTATTGTATTTTTTTCATTACCATTTAATTCCCCGAATACCCTCCTGTTCCCAGCAATAGCCACACTGTTGTTCATGTCCATTCATCCTTTTTCCCTTTTTGCTCAATTGCCCCTCCACTAGCTGTCATACTGCTCTCCATCTATGAGTCTGTCCCCATTTTCCTTGTTAGCTTAGTTTGTTCATTAGATTCCATATATTAGTGAAATCGAATGGTACTTGTCTTTTTCTGACTGGCTTATTTCACTTAGCATAATGTTCTCGAGGTCCATCCACACTGTCTCAAATTGTGAAACTCTTCTTTTTTACGGTCAAGTAATATTCCACTGAGTAAATGTCCTGTAGTTGTTTTATCCACTCCTCTACTGATGGACACTTGGGCTGCTTGCATATCTTGACAATTGCAAATAGCACTGCAATGCACATAGAGGTGCTTATGTTCTTTCAGATTAGTGTTTTGGGTTCCTTCAGATATATACTAAGAAGTGGGATTGCTGGGTCAAAAGGCAGATCCAGTTTTAATTTTTTGAGGTATCTCCATACTGCTTTCCACAGTGGTTGCACCAGTCTGCATTCCCACCACCATTGCAAAAGGGTTCCCCTTTCTCCACATGCTCACCAGCGTTTGTTGTTTGTTGATTTATTGATGATAGCCATTCTAACATGTGTGAGATGATGTCATTGTGGTTTTACTTTGCATTTTCTCTGAAGTATTTTCATCTCTCTTCTCCCTACCCTACACTTCCTCTGGCTCACTATACCCCTCCCTGCCCCACCCCATCGTTTAATACTCAGCTCAAGGGTCTATTCCTCCCAAAACCTTCCGTGGTGCGCACCAAAGGCATCCCTATTTGATGTTCCTACACATTTCTGAACATTTCTGTATCATTCACTGCTCCTACCATATTGTTTGGAAATTAATTGTAAACTGGATTTGTGTGCATGTTAATCCTTTCTTCTCAATTAGTTTTTAAACATCAGAGGCATGGTTTTGATGTGAATAATGTGAGATAACATGGGTGAATTTCTCAATATCATTCCAGTCTTCCATGGGTCTAATACTTTCTAAGTGACTTTGTATACATTACTTAAATTCTCTGAATCTCAGTTTCATCTTCTGCACAGGATGTTGTGAGAATTAAATGAGTTCATGCATGTGAGAAATGTGATTATAACTTGACTGTTTCTCTCATTCCATACTGCATCTAACTCAGTGCCAAGCACATGAAAGGTGTTACTTTACTAAATATTTGTATAGGGAGTGCGTGAATCCTACAGGGACTATTTTGTCAGAAGGAAGGCACTTGGTCTCTGTGGTAGGTGGCTGTCTGTCTATGGAGACAGAAACCATAGGAGATCCTCCAGGAAAGCAGACTTCCCCAGGGACTTGCTGAATAGTAGCATGGGAAGAATCAACTCTTAGGGTTTACATGGGGGCATTCCTATCCCACTTCCATGCTGTGCTATTTCACACAACAAAAGGGAAGTCTGAGGACTCCTGCGGGAATGAAGAAATCTACCCTTCCTCTTGTACTACTCCGGAAGAGGAGCTGATGCATAGAACTAAACCCAGTCCTGCTAGCGTCAGCACTGATTTTCCCAGGCATTCCATCTCCTCTACCTAAGTGGCATTTATCTATCAGTGTTGTCCAACGGAACTTTCTGCAGCAATGAAAACACTGTATACAGGGTAGGGCAAAAGTAGGTTTACAGTTGTGAGTATGCAAAACACAGAGTTTATTATTATGTTATTTATTAATTCTTGTATTATTTTCCATACACACAACTGTAAACCTACTTTTCCCCCACCCTGTATATGCTGTCCAATATAGTAGCCCCTAGCTGCATGTGACTCCTGAGTCATAGACATGTGACTAGTCTGACTTAATAACTGATTTTAAAACTTTTTAAAAATAAGTTGAACAGTGCAGTTTTATACAAACATGTTTGTTGACTTTTCAAATTGCCATTTGATGAGAACCTTTATGTACTACATATACTTGTATAGAGCATTTACTACACAGCCTCCCAATTTTCCTGACTCTAATCTATTCTCTACACATCAACCAGAGCAGCTGACCATGTCCTTGACCTGCTTAAACAGCTGTCAATGAGTTTCTATACAGGATCAAGTACTCCATATATGAGTTCTCCAGAATCTACCCTTACCTATTGATGCAGCCACCCGTGGCCTTGCTCTATACCTCAGAAACACTCTTTTGCTTTGTCCTTGCTTCTCCTGTTACCTCAACCATCCTTTCTCCCTGTACCCCTGTTTTCTTTGCCCAGCTTACTTCCACTTGGCCTTGAAAATCAGATGCTCTGTCCTCCAGGAAGCTTTGTCTGAACATTCCTTTTACCTATCCCCTCTACCCCAGGCTGGGCTGTGTGCTCTTCCTCTGGGCTCCCATAGTCTCCATGCTTTCCTCTGTCAGCATGCTGGTCATGCTGGGTTGTAATTACTGATTAAATCTCTTTCCCCTTCTGGACTGTGAGCTCCTAAAAACCATGACAGTGTTATATTCACCTCTTTATCTCCACCATCTGCACAGAGCCTGCCTCAGAAGAGAAATCAAGGAATGTCTAAGTAAATTATTCTAAAACATGTTGAGCTCTGTATTTACTGGAAATTATACTTGTCAAAGTCTTTTTAATCTATTATTCCATTTATGTCTTTGAGTACTCTGTGTTAGGCAGGGACCTTGACTCAGTTTGTTGGTAAAAGAAACTGAGGTTCAATGAATATAAGAGATTTGCTCCACATTATAAAGCTATCAGGTCTGAGTTTGAATAGAACCTGGCTCTTCGAACTCCTTTTGTCCATCTTCTGCACTTAATAAAGGTCCTTGTTCCTCCTTAGCCCTCAGTGACCCTTTCCACACTAAAATTTCCATACCTCTCACAGCCTTTATGAGCCACTAGGATTGATTTGGGAAACTTGTTAATTTTTATCTTGATGATTGTGTTGACATGGTTTATGAATTTTAAACTGCTCAAATGTGATATTTCTGATGGGTATTTCCCCGTAACTTTCTATAGGAGATTCTTGTGGTGCCCACACCTCATCCCTACTTTCAGTGTAGGTGAATGAACAGTTCTATGCATGTTGCCAGCAACCCACCTCAAAAGTTTTCTGATCCCTCTGCTTTTATGCCTCAAGGCTTTCTCACAAACTCTAGAAGGTTGCTTAGCCCTGGGCACACATAACTAGGAAATGTGAAAGCTTTCAAGTTGGGGGTTGGAGGTAACCCTCAGTCAGTGGGGATGGAAATTAAGAGGTAAATGACCAGCTTCCTTGTTCTTTAGCGGGACAATGCTGAGGCACATTCTACATAGTTCTTCAAAGGGTCTATAGTGAGATTAAGCCCAGTTGTCTACTAAAGCAATCAACTCAATAACACACATTTTTCTTGTCCCCCCCAGCCATTCGTCCCTTGCTCTCCACCTCACTCAGTTCCAGGGGCTTACCTCCCAAACACATTACCAGTATCCAAGCCCTTTCCTCTGGCTGTTTTTGGGGAACCCAAATGAAGACACTACCTAACTATACAGGAACTTCTTTAGGGATAACAGTTTTCCCTACTGGAGGTGTGCTTTAGTCATACTGGACTTGTAGATTCGAAGCTGATCCCCACATTCTGTGCCTTGGCTCATGCTGTTCCCTCTGCCTGTCACACTTTTCCTCTTCTTTGCCTGGCTGACAGCTATTCATTCTTCAAGACTCTGTTAGGGTGTCCACTCCTCTCATAAGTCTTCAATGATTACTTCCATCTCCCAATTTAGAGTTTCATCTCTATGATCCTGCAGCACTTGGAATACTAGTTAACCTCTATCAAAACCATTATCTCTTTTCCTTTCTCTGTGAGCCTCTTGAGGAGTGCGGGCCTACCAAGCAAGGTTCTTGTTAAAAAAATTAAATTCCACCGCCTATGCTGGAACAAAGAAGGTATAGTCACCGGCTAAATACCTGACCAAGACATTCCTCACATAAGAAGCAACTGAGGCATAACCCTGCTGGAAACCAGTTGGATTTTCACTGTCCCCTCACCTCTCCCTAGAGTTTTCTACAGAATCAGCCCTCCATGATCAGATACCCAGGACACCTGGAGCTGATTGGCAGGGTGACTCAGCCTCCCCAGGTCGTGGGCTGTCTGCTACACACCTTTAAAAGCCCTTCTACCCTTATACTTGTGGCTGCATTCTATTCGGACCCGGCCTGATCGCAGTGCCCTGCCTGGAATAAAAACCCTTCATTGGACTTTTCTGGCTCCGATCCTTTCTTAGCCACCTCGGCTATCTAACAGTAGGAATATGAAGTTGTGAACTTAGAAATCATTTTCATTCCACAAAGATTTACTGAACACTTAGTTTGTAACAGCACTGCGCTGTATTATGGAGTATACGTAGATGAAGAGACCAACCCCAGTTATCAGAGGAGCTTGCCATCAATAGAAGAAAAGAGAAGAAGATACCGTAGTGCACCACAGGCCTTAAGTGTTAGGATAGTGATAAACGGGAACTTTGGGCCTCTACGTGTGTGGGGTGGTGTGGGCACAGAATTGTTGTCTTTCAGGGCATTTCAGTTGAAGGCTTGTTACCCAGCACCTCCACCAGGCCAAGCACACTGTGGGCGGGGTGGAGAAGCGCTGGAATATCAGGAAGCCTGTCCCAAGCTCCCCAAATTAAGTAGCAACTACAGAAAAGCCAGCCCACCCAGTTCTGTGGTCAGCACAAGGAACCCCGCCGGTGGCTGGAGAATGCCACCCTAGCAGACCGGGTCCCTGAGCCCCAGAGGAGGTGGAGCACGCTCAGTTGCCAGGACCCCGTGGCTGGGTAGCCGGGAAGAAGCGTTGCGGAGTCCCAGCTCCCAAGGCGCCTGGGCTCTAACTGGGCTCACGCTGAGGGGGCGGGGCCTCAGACACTTGCAACCTCCTATCCTTCCGGACCGCCCCCTGGCACGCGCTAGTCCCCCGCCCGTTGCCCTGGCAACTGTCGCGCCGCGTCCGCCGTAGGGAGCTCCGGTGGCCCGCAGATCTTATCGCCCGCTCCCCACTGACCTGGGATTTTCTTGTGGGCTCTGAGGAGGAGGGATCACAAAAAATGGCGGAGCGGAGTCAGACGGCGTCTGAGGCAGGTCTGTGGGGGCGGTCGACCAGGGAAAACGCTGAGGCAGCACCGCTGTCCTGGGCCTGTGGGGACAGGGGACTTGAGCATGGCTCTACTTGTGAGGAGGCACCCCTGTGTGTTTGCGCGTTGAGGCTATGACCCCGGGGTCAGGGGTGAAAGGAGATGCATCCCTCTGAGTGGCAGGCAGGGACATCGGAGTCCCGGTGGCAGAGGGGTGTATGGGGGAGTGTGGCACTCCTGAGTGAATGTGGGGCCCAGGGAGGACACAGGACTCCAGTCCTGAGGGGAACCCTTCATGGGGGCTGATCACAGGGGTAGGCTGCGTCAGGGAGAGGATAATACACAGTTCTGTGGGAATATGAGAAGGGACTCCCTAAAGGGGCATGGCTTGGGGGAGAGGGGCTCTGATTCTGAGGGGGGCAGGTGAATTTAAGAGAAGTTTTACTTTAATATCAGGCAGTGCCGTGGAAGGGGAATATACACCAAGTGTTTGTTTTTTGAAGTAGGCTAGTGCCTTAGGCTCATCGCTGGTCACAGAGAAAATTTACAAATCCTTATATGGGTCCTTAAAAGGACAAGAGGCTTGAGGGGACACCCAGAGCTCCAGTCCTTCGAAGCCCTACCAAAGGAGGCTGGAGCTTGAGTGTGAATGTATATGGGATCAGTGAGCTTGAAGGTCATTCAGAATCACAGGGCTGCATATCCACATATCTGTGGTTGGAACATAGTCTTTAAGAGGCAAGAAGACTGACAGGAAGGGAGACGCAGGATCATATTCCTGAGGTGAGTGCCTTGTAGGTATCGCTGGGCTTCCAAAGATATGACCTAAGTGTCTCACAGGGTCATAGAAGACAGGAAGGGGTTTTACAGTCTTATGTATGTGGAAAGGAGTTTGTCCCTAAAAGGGGTTGAGGTCAGAAAAACTGGAGCCTTAATACAAGTGATATCTGTGTGTGTGTTGAGAAGCAGTGGCTTTGTGGGCATGTGTGGTCATGGGTGATGGAAGTGGCATAATCTTGTATATGTGTCCTGATTAAGTATTTTGGTTACATGAGTGACCCACTTGAATTATCCAGTCCTAGGGCATTGGGGAGGGAGTTGGTGGTTATGGTAAGACCATAGGGTGACTGGAACTAGAAACTGTATGAAGCCATCAAGAATGATCAAAGACCTGAGTGGCTTATCTTACTTTCATGGCATCTCTGTTTCTTCCAATAAGTAGTCAGTTCCTGTACTCGTTTCATAATTTAAACTCCCTAATAACTTAAACATGCTTATTCCTTTATTTAGTCATCTATTCAACAAATATTTATTGACTGCCAACTATATGCCAGGAAACAAATTAGGCACTAGAAACTCCCTGCTTGGGATTCTCTTATCTTGTTCTTTATTTTCCCTATAGACCTACTATCTTCAAATATATTATTTAAATTAATTAATATTTTTATTGCTTATTGCCTGTCTTTTTCACTAGAATATAAGACCCATGAAGGCAAGGATCTTTGTTGTGTTTATCAATCCCAATGTCCAAAACTATACCTTGTATAGAGTAGGTTATGACAAATATTATTAAATGAATAACTGAGTAAGCTGATACGGTCTAGCAGGGGTGTCCAACTTGCGGGCTGTGGGCTGCATGCAGCCCAGGATGGCTATGATTGCGGCCCAACACAAAATCTTGAATTTACTGAAAACCTTTTTTTTTGCTCATCAGTTTTCATTAGTGTTTGTGTATTTAATGTGTGGCCCAAGACAACTCTTGTTCTTCCAGTGGCCCAGAGAAGCCAAAAGTTTGGATACCCCTGGGAGGTTTAAGAAGCTTTCTCTGAAGAAGTGATAGTTTAGCTGAGATATAATCATGATTGAATTAATGAAGAGAAAGGCAAAGAGTGATCTAGGAGATGAAAACCATGTGCAAACATGCTAAGGTAGGAGGAAACATGATGTTGTGTGTTTAAGGAACTAAAAGAAGATAGGTGTGGCTGCATGTAGGGTCATGCAAGTTGAACCAGATCTTGTAGGGTCTTATAAGCTATGACACAAATTTTGTTTAAAAATCCCAAGAATAATAGCTTTTGACAGCTTTTAAATGGGAACATGACATGATTAGAATCATTAAAAAAATAACTCTGGCTACATGTGGAAAGTACTGAAGATATGAGTGGACAATAAGGAGACTTGTTAGAAGGCAGTGGAGTTGGAGAGAAAGAGTTGTAAAATATTTAAGAGATAAAATTAATAGGACTTCATGAAAAATGGAGATGAGGGAGAAGGAATTATGAAGGCGTACTTCCAATTTTCTAATTTGTGCCACTGGATAGTTGGTGGAACCATTGCAGAGAATAGGGAGCATTGGAAGGGACCTTGGCTAGGTTTGAGAAGGAAGATCATGAGTTTGGTTTTGGGCATTTGGAGTCTGAGGTATCTTTAAGATATCCAAATAACTGGAGAGATTGACAGGGCAGTTGAATTAACAAGGAAAATCTGACCTGGCTTAGAGGTCAGATTTACTGAAGTCATAGTGTGGATGAAATTCCCAAGAGGAAGAGTTAAGAGTGTGGGAAGAAGAGACCTGGGATAAAATTTTGAGTAGCTGCAGTATTTCAGTGCCTTCCAAAGAAACTGATAAAGAGATAAGAAGACAACCAAAAGAATATTTCAAGACAAATGGCATATTCAACAGATTGAATGCTACTAAGTAATATAAAAAGGATGACTACAACACTAGATATAGCAGTAGATTTAGTATTATTGGTAACCTTGATAGAGGAAATTGATCAAGTCAGGAGCCAAACCATTAAACTTTTGAGCCAGTATTATGCCTCAATCTTTGTCCCTTAATTCAGGTTCCCAAGAGAGACAATCTGATTGACACACATCATCTTTTTCCATTAGATCATGTCATAGATCACAAGCCAGTGTAAGACTGACTATTTTTGGATTAGGTGTCCAGCTATTGCTGGCTGGAGTCATCTGGTACAGAATATGTCCATCAGGTGATTTTTCATCTTAATAGCAATGGCTATCATTTATGGAGTGTTTATTACATGCCCAACATTGTGCTAAGTGCTTTATATGTCTTAATCTACTTCAGCATTGTAACTACGGTCTAAGGTAGGATCTCTAATTAATATGTGAAGAAGTTTTGGCACAGAGAAATTAAAAAACTTGCTTAAGATGTGCAAATGATTAGTGTAAGATGGTAGTTTTTTTGCTATTTTAGCATTATCTAGATTTATTATTTGGCTTGTTATTTGTATTGCAACATACAACATACAGAAGTAATAACAGCCACGATGAAAATACCTGCTCTACAGGAAATATTCTAAGCGAAATATAGATTAGCAAAGGTGAATCAGAAAAGAACTTGGGCTCAGATCCTTGTTTAAATTCTGCTTCTATGACTTAATTAGATGTGGACCTTGGATTCAAATATTTTGATCAGTTTCTTCATCTATAAAAGGAAGATGATATTTGTAGGATAGTTATGAATTCTAGAGATAATATATCTGAAGAGCCCAATAAATGGTATTTCCCTAGTTTCCCTGAAGCTTGAATATAAAATAATTCAAGTGTATGCAAGCTTTATATTTTAAAAAATTATTATTATTATTATTCTTGACCCTCACCCGAAGATATCATCATTGATTTTAGAGAGAGGGGAAGGGAGGGAGAGAGAAACATCTAGGAACATCTAGAAACATCTATTGGTTGCCTCCCATATGGCCTCTGACCACCCAGGCATGTGCCCTGACCAGTAATCGAACCCACAACATTTTGATTCACACAACAGTTCTCCAAACAACTGAGCCACACTGGGCAGGGCTAAAAGCAAGCTTAAATGTACAGTGATTAATGTTACATATTCTTCTTTTTCATTTTTTCTTCATTGATATAATTGATTTGCTATCAGAAGAAAGGCAGACACCAAGTTCTGGAGAATGAAGAATTGTTTGAACTATCTTCATGGGACTTATCTTTTATAAGGTGGATTTTGAGGAGTTTCTTGAAGGAATAATAGCTCTGTAAGATGGTCAGATTTGCAAAGGGAAGTTTCTTCTTTTAAACATTGTACTTTAAAATCAGGACATGAATGTCAGAATTGTTCTCCTCCTCCAACAACTTGACTATTATTGATAATAAAAAAGAAAACTTGTAGTTAACAAACATAGGAATTTTAGTCTCAGGCTAGATGACAACTGCTTCAGTTTCTCAGATTCTTCTTTCTTCTGTCCAACTATCATAAAAAAAAGCTTTTGTTTGAATTACCTGGCAAGATAATTTGTTTTCCTATATTGCCAAGTTTGTTACTTTTGTGGAGATAGCCCAGAAATTTTAGAATGGTGCCATCTGTTAAAATGGCCTGTACCTTGATCACTTTCTTTGCAAAATAAACTTTTAAAAAATAAACAAATAAATGGTAGCTTAGTTTGGGAACACCAGTGATTTTTAACCTTTTTTCATCTCATGACACACATAAACTAATTATTAAAATTCTGCAGCACACCAAAAAATACATTTTTTTTCCAATCTGACAAAAAATAGTTATAATTTTGATTCATTCATTCTGGATGACTGTTGTTATGTTGACTATTATCATTTTTTTATTTGACAGTCTAAGGGTAAAGAGATCAGTGACTCTGACTAGTCAGGTATTGCATGTTTTAAAAATCCTTGTGGCACACCAGTTGAAAATTGCTGCTGGTATACATGTGTGTGTCTATCTGCCTCGGTCTGTGGATGTATGTATGCCTTTTCTTAAAGGCTTAGTGGTAAAATCACTGTGAAAAGAAGAGGAAATCCAGGTCTATAATCCCTCATCTGCAGCCTTGAAAGCAAATGTATTTCAGAATTCAGATATTTTAAATTATGAACAGGTAAGACAACATACCATACTTGGCTGTGTATAATGTGCACCCACAGGTTTTGTGCACATTATACATGAGATTATTATACCCATTATTATACCTATGGTATGGGTATGCCTATGTATAACGTGTATCCTTGTTTTTCTCTAAAAAATTTGGGCAAAAAAGTGCTCATTATACATGACAAAATACAGTATGTATTGTTGCTTACATAGTACCCCCAATGGGGTATGGGAGAGTACCCTGTAATCAAACACATTAATATCACATTCACACTAATTTGAATAAAAATTATAAATAGCTTTACATCAATTTAGGTTAGGTTTTGCTGACAAATTAGTTTTGGTGCCAAAGTTATGAAAAATATTATTCTTTTTAGAGATTTAGGGATTCTGGAATTGTGAGAAAGGGAATATGGATTATATAATTTTGTCCCTTTTTCAAAATATTTTTAAAACTTCAAATTATTTTTGTCTGCTTTATATTTTCTGTAAGATCAGTGACCATAACTGTATTAAAAATACCAAAAGTATTGGGACAGAAACACCTTGTTTCCATGACAATCATGTGCTTATTTCTTCTAAAGAGCTCTGATAATTTCTGTATTTCTGATCTCTATGAATAGTGTATTTGGCTCCAGTTTCAGTATCTTGGCTCAGTGTCATTTTCAATGAGAGATACCAGAGAACTCTGCATTAAGGAGGCCAAAAGGATGTCAATATTTTGTATACATTGTCTTAAAGTCACACCTTTGTCTTTGAGTCATTAGAGCAGTCCAGTCTTGTGGGAGTTTCAGAATATTTTTATTAATTGTTAAATTTTAATAATGGAATAGGTGTTAATTTCAGTATTGATTTATGAAACATTTCATTCATAGTTGAATTTTATTTGATTATAAAAAATTATTGCAAGCATGAGAACTTGCAGTAACTCCTTAATGGTGTTTACCACATGGGAATATGCTAATCTTTTACTATTTATATTCCCCATTTATTTAATGGGATTTGTAAAAGAGATTTCTCTTTTTTTCAAACTGTGAAGGAAGATGTTTTTATCTGTCATGTATTTTTGAGAACTATTGATTGTGAGCATTTGTGTTTCTAAAAAGACTTGCAAAAAATTGTCTTGCATGTCAACTGAAGGAAAACAAAACAAGCAAACACATAAAGACTTCTAGATTTTTATATAGGATTCAGAACTTTTATATAGGATTGGAAATTTCTAAATCAAGACTTTCAACAAGGTGATGGAAAAATCTCTCAGTTTTGGTGGAAAGGAATTGAAAAAACAGTTTGTTATCAATTATAGTTTTCTTGCCTTTTTTCAAGAGTTATAGAAGTCATGAGTTGTAATATATTAATCTCTGTGCCATGGCTTTGTGGAAGAAATCACCATGTTGTGGACTCTGTTATTCATTTAAAAAATTATTCATTCAAAAATATGTATTGAATACCAACCATGTGCCAGGCATTGTGCAAAACTCTGATAATTCGGAAATGTATTAGACAAAATCTCTGCCTTCACAGAGCTTCCATCTTAATGGAGGAAGAATAGAGTTAGAGTTTGAAAATTATCATCCAGGCATTGATAGAGTGGTATAGAGAATTCTGAGGCCAGAGAATAGTTCCCTGACATCCTGGGGGTGGTGGTGGTAGTAGTTGTTCAGTAAAGCTTCTTAGAGGAAGGACACATGACTCTTGAATAATGATAAGAAGGAATTAGCTTGGTGAATGTGGTAAGCAGAGAGACTGGGAGTGGGGAAGAGTAATGGAGGGCAGAGAGAAAGGGGAAGAGTAATGGAGGGCAGAGAGAAAGTTGTTGTTGAAAGAATAAAACTTATTCAGGACATTGCTAGTATTTGCTCATTTAGTAACAGAGCTAAAGACTATATTCTTCCTTCCTATTTGTTCTTAAACATTTCTGAGGTCATAGATCCCTTTGAATATTTGATGAAAAAACAATTAATTCTTTCTCATGAAAATGCATGCTATGTGTGGACACAGAATTTTGAATATGATTTCAAAGATAATGTCCAAACCCAGAAACCCAGGTTAAGAAATCTTCTACTTGTCCTGGCTGGTGTGGCTCAGTTGGTCAGGCATCTTACCATAAATCAAAATGTCATGGGTTCCATTTCTAGTCAGGGCACATGACTAGTTTGTGGGTTCAGTCCCTGGTAGGGGTGCCTATAAAAGACAACTGATTGGTATTTCTCTCCCTTCCCTTCTCTCTAAAAAATAAAAATAAAAAAGCCTGTCCTTGGGTGAGGATTAAAAAAAAAGAAATCCTTTACTTTTTAGTAATGAAGTTACATTTAAGAATCTGAAATCATCGAAGTAGAAATACTTTGTTGGAAAGTGTTGATTTAATAGCATCTGTACAAATAAATTCTGGCCCCTAAATTATTTAGTCACCAGTTTATTATATACTTTTATTTTCTTTGTGTTTACTTTGTTTGCTTTCTTTCCTTTTGCTTCACAATAGACCTGAAGAAAGAGTCCAAGTTTACATAGATAGGTTCAAGATTGTAAGTAAGTTCAGGCTTATGTGGCTGGAAAGCTGGCTTTCTGATTCCAAAGGCCAGATTCTTCCATTCTTGCTCCCCTGTCAGTAGAAAAGACATGCATAACATCTCAAACAGTATGGGAAGTATAGAATTTTATCTTTATGTTGAATGTTAGAGGTAAAGTGACTTACTCAGGGTCATACAACTAGCAAGAAGAGCCAGACTGTAATCTAAATTTCCTGATTCCACTCAACAAATAATAATGGATGCCCTAAAATTATCTATCTCTCCTAAAATGAAGAGAGATAAACAATCAGATATTATAGTAATGACCTTTAAAAATAAAGTTAGTTATTTCAGTAAGTCAGTCTTTTGTCATTTGTAGAGTACTTCCTTTGTTTTAGGCACATTACAGATATCTGGCTTAATTCTCATGAAATTCTTGCAAAAAGGTTATAATTATTGCGGTTTTATATCTGAGAAAATTGGGGTTCAGAAAGATTAAGTGATGTAGTTAAGGTTATACAACCAGTAAGTGTAGTACTAGAATTGAAACTATAACCCAAGTCTATCTGACTGTAAGTCCATACATCATCAGTTCTCTCAAGGACTACTCCACTCTGCCTTCTGGCTTTATTTCCTACATATAAAATCTTGTTGATAATAGGAAGGGATGGCATACAGTAAAACTTAAAATAACACCAATTTTCTTACAGGAAGGGGTAATACATACCTTAATTTTCAGACAAACGTATTAAAAAGTGCTCATTGACTTATAATTACTCTAATCATGGGGTTAATGAAGTTTCTCACCTTAGACATCTATACACTCATTGAGTAAATTAGTGATGTGTAGTAGAGACTAAAATAGCAGTTAGTATATGCTTGCTGTGTAGTAGGCATTCAGTAACTATTTGTGGGCCAAATGAATGAAACATTTTTTACCCATAAATTTTAGGTTTAAATATTTGAATTTATGCTATTGGAAGCTGAGCATGTTGACACAGATGAAGGGGAAAGTGGAGAAACTTGATATTTTACAGAGTTTTCTAATTGAATATAATACAAACAGAATTGGTAAACTGGTGACAGAACAAGGTAATTTAAACCTCATTTGGCAGTGTGGGTCTTTTTAGGCAACAGGACACAGTAAATGAGACATGGGTGTTAGAATTAAATGGATAAGATTTAAAATCCCAGCTTTACCACTTACTGTGTAATAGTGTTTCTCTGAGCCTCAGTTTTATTCACCTTTAAAATTGTGCTACTAATCCTTTACTCAATAGAATTGTGAGGGTGTATATAATTTACATGATAGAGTAGTAATTCTAACTAATTTCACTGGATTAATTAATGATCTTTATTCCTTGAGACATGTAGCTTCATATATGTGTAAAGAGCCTCTCTGGTCATATAGCTACCCCAGGTACCAGAAGAAAGCAACTTTATAAATGTGTCTGGTTGGGACATGTATCCCTAGTGTCATAAATACATTAAGAACTGAAAATAATTTTAATTAAAATTGGAAATATCCAAAGCAATAAGATTCTAGCTTCCTATCTTGTTAATGTCATTCATTACCTGTGTACCACCGCAATAACAGCAACTATGTAAAATATTTGCAGTCTGATAAAAATGTTTTGAACTTTCCTATAAAAGGCTGAAAGGCTTTATCTCAGTTCAGGTTTATCAGTATTCTGGGGTCTTTGATTTGAAGCTTAGCATCACTCATATTATAGAACTGGATGAAGAATCAAGTGATATAATAAAGGAGGTGAATAATTCTTATTCTTTTCTCTGAAGAGACTGGATCTTTTAATTTAATGTAAAAGTAGTCTAGGATTCAACTTTGTAAAAGCAACATTCCCGTATATTTTGAGGAGGGAATCATGATCTAATTTACTCTATTTCTAGAAGCTGCTTTAATAAGGTCCTAAGAAAGATGAATTTTTCTTCCTTTTTTTTGCATCCACATTTGCCAGAGTTAGGACCATTTTTAAGTTATGTTATGCTGATTATATTTTTTCTGCCACTGGCAGATTTTTGTATTGTGACTAGATGAGTAGTTTTTTAATTGACTGAATTTCTTCAATTAATGAACTCAATAGATATTCAGGTTTTGCATACATTTTTAAATTAAAATATGAATGGTGTGTTCTGAGACAACTAATTAGTGAACCAGATTAGTCTAGGGGTCAAATTGTGTTTCAGGGGGAAAGGGAAGAAGGGAGAAATTTGTCTTTATCATTTGTGCATCTTGACTTTCAAAGTGATTTGAATTTGGCAAAAAGTTATTTTCAGTAAACTTTACATTGAAATGCATGTCATACTGATGAAATGGAATTAAATAAAATTTTCTTCAGATACCTAATTTTAATGCCATTTCTTGTGATGTTATCAAAAGTTGACAACCACTCTTGAAAAATATACTATCTCCCCACTTAAAACTGTGAGAATGAGTTTTCTTGTTACTAGAGTGACAAAAGCATTCTTATCCTGTGGATATCTGCTTTGAACAATTCACAATTTAAAACTTTAAAATTTCAGTAAAATTGGTTTTAAAAAAGAGTTAAGTATTGTCAGGAGAAGAGAGAAATTCCTTTGCTTCTGTTCTAGCAAGTTAAATGTTCTTATACTGCTGATTTTAATTTTTTCAAGTTCTTTATCTTTTTTTCTCTAGCATTCTTGATTTTTCTGCTACAGGCTTTCTTATTCTTCATTGCTATGGTTAAGTAGAAGAGATATTGGCCTATAGAATAACCTTAGATCTTTGGTTCCTTCATTCTTCCATTTTTTAAATCATTCTCTCTCTTTTTATTACTTGGGTATTATCTGTCTGGCAGGCCAATAAAAATCTCTGGTTCTGAAGTATTTCAGGTCCAAAGTGGATGTGCTCCTTACTCTTGCCAGCTAGTTTGAGTATTATGAATATTTAATGCCAAATAGACTAGGAAATGTAATTTAAAAAATACTTAAGTATGGAATTCTTAAAAATCAAGTTTGACTTTTAAATACCTCAGAGTTTTAAAAATGATAAATCAGTGCCCAACATCTGTTTTTTATTCATATTAATTTACTAAATTTAAGAAAACTGCTTCTGAAGAAAAGTGAAGCAGTCTTTAGATGCATCAGGGAATCACCACATTTCTTAATTCTGACACTGTCTTTATTTTTGCTGTCATGTTTTTGTTAGTCATTTAAAAATTGCAAACAGTTATGTGGATTTTAAATAAAGATAATTATTTCAAACTGTTTAAGCTTTATTTGAACCATACTTACCACATTGTTACTTAAATTCGCGTTATTTTGTGTACAACTTTCCTAATTTTGCACACTTTCCCTTACAAATTTATAAGCAAATATTTATCAGGCACAAGGCAATATTGGCTGAGTGGAATGTCTAACTGGACTTGTGAACAGAACCTCCTATTTTCCTCCACATTGAATTCCTTGGGTCTTGGGAATATAACTTTACTTGTTATTTTGAAATTATAATAAGATGTACATTTTATTTATGTATTTAAAAAAAATTATTGTTGTTCAGTAACAGTTGTCCTGCCTTTTTCTCCAATGCTCACCCCTACCCTACCCACCCCCACTCCCACAGTCAGTCCCCTCCATTTTTCGTGCCCATGAGTTGTCTATTCATGTTCCTTTGCTGCCCCTTCCCTATCTTTTCCCGTTATACCCCTCCACTCATCCCTCTGGTCACTTTCAGATTGTCCTTTATTTCAAAGTCTTTGGTTCTATTTTGCTCATTTATTTGTTTTGTTGATTAGGTTCTGCTTATAGATGTGATCATGGTATTTGTCTTTCACTGCCTGGCTTATTTCACTTAGCATAATGCCCTCCAGTTCCATCCATGCTGTTGTGAAGGGTATGAGTTTCTTCTTTCTTTCTCCTGTGTGGTATTCCATTGTGTAAATGTATCACAGTTCTTTGATCTACTAATTTACTGATGGGCACTTAGGCTGTTTCCAGCACTTGACTACTGTAAATTGTGCTGCTATGAACATTGGGGTGTATAGGATCTTTTGAATTGATGATTTGGGATTCTTAGGCTTTAGTCCCAGTAGTGGGATTGTTGGATCGAAAGACAGTTCCATCTTTAGTTTTTTGAGGAAATTCCATCCTGTTTTCTACAGTGGCTGCACCAGTCTGCATTCCCACCAACAATATACTAGGGTTCCCTTTCTCCACATCCTCATCAACACTTGTTGTTTGTTGATTTATTTATGATAGCCATTCTGACAGGTGTGAGGTGTTATCTCATTGTGGTTTTAATTTGCATCTCTGTAATGGCTAGCGATGTTGATTATCTTTTCATATGTCCCTCTGTATGTCCTATGGGCCCTCTGTATGTCCTCCATTGAGAAGTGTCTATTCATGTTCTTGCCTATTTTTTAATAGGATTTAAAAAATCCTGGTCTTCCTGGTGTGGAGTTGTGTGAATTCTTTATATATTTTGGAGTTCAAACCCTTATCCTATGTATCATTGGTAAATATGTTCTCCCATACAGTCGGTTCCCTTTTTATTTTGAATATGGTTTCTTTAGCCATGCAGAAGCTTTTTAGTTTGAGGTAGCCCCATTTGTTTATTTTTCCTTTATTCCTTTCCCCTAGGAGATAGATTGGCAAATATATTGCTACATGGGATGTCTGAGATTTTCCTGCCTATGTTTTCCTCTAAGACTTTTATGGTGTCATGATTTATATTTAAGTCCTTTATCCATTTTGATTTTATTCTGGTGTATGGTCTAAGTTGGTGGTCTAGTTTCATTTTTTTACATGTACTTGTCCAGACCTCCCAACACCATATATTGAAGAGGCTATTTTTACTTCATTTTATATTCCTGCTCCGTTTGTCAAATAGGAACTGACCGTATTGACATGGATTTATTTTTGGGTTCTCTATTCAGTTCCATTGATCTGTGCATCTGTTCTTATGCCAGTATCAGACTGTTTCAATTACAGTGGCCTTGTAATATAGTTTGATATCAGGTATTATGATCCCCCTACTTTGTTCTTCTTTCACAAAGTTGCTGAGGCTATTTGGGGTTGTTTATGGTTCAATACAAATTTTTGAAATGTTTGTTCTATATCTGTGAAATATACCACTGGTATTTGGTAGGGATTGGATTGAATCTGTAGATTGCTTTGGGTAGTATGGACATTTTAATGATGTTAATTCTTCCAATCCATGAACATGGTATATGATTCCATTTATTTATGCCTCCCTTAATTTCTTTTTTCCATGTTCTGTAGTTTTCTGAGTATAGGTCTTTTACCTCCTTGGTTAAGTTTATTCCCAAGTATTTTATTTTTCTTGTTGCTATAGTAAATGGGATTATTTTTCTAATTTTCATTTCTGATCTTTCATTGTCGGTGTACAAAAACACCTTC